>CM076575.1:609598491-609852379 GCA_034641835.2 Pinus albicaulis | reverse complement strand
AATGATTTCAGAGTATCTCATCAAATGTGATGCAGGGGCATTAGGCTCAAAAGTTACTTTGTACATAAGTAGAAATAGGGGGTCCTATGTTGTTCAAATGTTCTTGTAAATATTAATAGTTGAATAAAGTTGGTGGAAAATTGTAATTGTTCTCAAGTCATTTTGAGAACATGGGAATTTGGTGGAGATAGGAATACGAAGGGTCAGTTTAGGATTAATTCAGTTATTGAGTCTAGATTCAGGAATTGGAATGCTAAGAGTTGCTGGACTATTTGTATAAATGCAACCCTGAAGAGGTTATAAGGGAGATCGGAGAAAGAACCTCTTTAGCAACATATGAGGCCATGCTTGTGAAGTGAATATATGTCTGTCTACATGAAGTGTGAGATTATTTGAGATTTATACGTATATGTATGTATATATATATATATATATATATATATATATATATATATATATATATATATATATATATATATATATATATATATATATATATATATATATATATATATATATATATATATATATATATATATATATATATATATATATATATATATATATAGATATATATCTATTTATGGAGAGTTTTTTATAAATCACGTGTGTGACTTTAGGTCTTCTTGGTCGAAATATATGAGGAAATTATCTCAGTGTAACTGTGCATTTGTTTCTTAAACTTTGTGTGAGGAACACCTTGCGTATTTGTGTGTTTGTTGATTATCCTCTGTAATTATGTATAGTATGAATCTCTGTGTGTGAGGTTAAGAGTGAAAACTGTTGAGGAATCCTGGTAGTGGGATTCGAATCCAAGTAAAGACTTTCCGGAAATAAAGAGCTGGCTTAGTTGATAATTGAAATCATGGAGGAACTTGGTTGGATATCGGAGGGGTATTTGATATATAGCGAAGCATCGATTCGGAAGGAATTGACGCTTTCGAAACCAGAAAATTTAGTTCAAGCGCTGGAGATTTTCACCTAATAAGTGAAGCTGTGTATCGAGGAAAAAGCGAAAGCTAGGTCGATTTTAAGCGTTTAACCTTGTGAAGTCCTGAACAAAGTGTTGGACCAGAACCTGGAGTGGAGAACGGAATTGTGACCGAGAGGAACAGTGACGACGGTTTGGAGCAAACCAGTGGGTTTCATCGCACCACCATCCGTCGGGTAAGCGGTTTCCACCATTCGCGAGTGATTCCATAGATTGATTGATGCGTGTCCCTGAAGGAAATTGGAAAACCACTGGTTAAAGTGCACCGTCGCAGGTTATAGTTCGTACTAAGATGCCAAGCGATATTGTGATGAGTTGTTGATTTGGGAAGGGGCCATCGAATGGTGATCGCTTGCTGTAGGTGCGCGATCGATAGCCGAGGTGCGTGAATGATAAACGAGGTACGGTACATGAGTTTGATTGGTATATTGATATATATGTGGGCCCGGGGCCGAAGGGCTATGGCGACGTCAATTGGTTATAAAGTGTCGAACTATTATTATAATTTTCGAAGATAAATATATAGGTTGAGAGATATATGTAATGAATTCGGGTTATTTGTGTGAACGAATTGCATATATTATATACATTGAGATATTATGGTGTTTGTATAATGTTTGAATATGCGAAGAGGGGCCCACATGAATTGTGATTAGGGATGTAGTTAAAAGACCGAGGGTTATATGATATGGTTGTATACGTGAAGTCAGTGCCCTATGAAACATATGGGGATTATAAATTGGTTGAACTTACAAACATAGAGGAGTTGAGCACATGACATAAGGGCTTGGAATTAATATCTCAAATCTCAGAGATTTGAGATATTAACACTCTCAGATTTAAGGGTTGAACTTGCCAGCCTTGAATAAAGGAAGGTTGTGAGATTGCCTGGACTAGGAAAATGATTGGGCATGAAAATTTGAATGCAGTTGTACACAAATCTTTGGGGAAAGTATGAGCTAAACGGGACTATGGATGTGAGACCGTTATGAAGGGGTATCAGAGCTGCAGGAATAGCTCTTTTTGGAAAAGTCCAAGTTTGATGAATGGAAGGAAACCACACTTGTGGAAACTGATAAGATTGCAGCCTACAGAAAGTGATTGCAGAATTGAAGAGTCCAATTAGAGGACAAGAATTTTGAAGAAAGCTGATTTGGAGAAGGAATATCAGGCAGCAAGGATACACAGAATCACAGAGAACAGGATTTGCAGAGTGAGTGGAGGACAGGATCATGATCTTTCAGGTAATTAACTTTAATCTAATTTGAATTTGGAATTTGGAATTATGGTTGCTGAAAATTGAAGACAGAGTTAATAGTGAAGATAGTGAACCTGGTATTCAGCTAGAGGCTAGAAAATTGTATTGTTCTCAAGAGAAATGAGTAGTGCTAACTCTGGTTGAAGGATTTTTTTCAGAAGTCATAGTGCAGACAATTGAAGACATCTCAGCAGAAGTGGATCACAGCTTGAGAGCAGTGATAGAAGAATCCATCAAGGGATTCTAAGTGCAGAAAGAGTCTGACAGAACCTGGAAGATTCCCAACTGAGGTTGGATGAGCAGAGAGAAAAGGTGTTCTTGAGAAAGTTGCAGAGTGAAGCCTAGAAGGTTCTAGCAGAGAGGGGGCCAGTACTTGCCAAAAGCCGGAGCTCAGGAGAGAAGCTTGGTGAGGTAAGTTGCAGCAAGGGAGCTTGCTATTGCAGAGGCTTAGTGCATCTTGTGAATGAAGAACTCCTATAGAAGAAAATGGCTACTAAGATCCATAGAAGAGACTGCAGAGATTGCAGAGGTTCTAAGAGAAGCCACAAAAAAAGAGTGTGGGAAGATGCCAAAGAAAATGGCATGAGGAAGAGACTCACAGATGAAGAATATTGGAAAGAATTTGCTGAGATCAAGGAAGAGTTTAATGAACTGAAGAGAAGGATAGAAGAAAGCTAGAGAGTTGGTTGGCTCATGAAGAAGAATGTGAAATGGCAACCAATACAGAAGAGGTTGAGGCAAAAGAAGATTTCCCTGTTGAGAGAAGAGCTTAGAGTAGCTGAGTTGAAAGAAGAAATTTCTTCTTGTGAAGAAAAACAGAGCACGGATGAAGAGTGGAGACCTGCAGGAGATCTTGTGAGACATAGTGAATACTTGAGGCAGCAATAATCTTGTATTGTTGAAGAGGAAGTCATTGAGGAATTCCTGAGTTATTGGACAAGTCCAGATGATGTGAGGGCTTGTGTTCTTGAGTTTGAAAAATGTGAAGTGATGAAAGACTCCAGAGAGGAAGAAGAACCCAAAGTTCTTGAGGCAATGATGGAAATTGAAGATTCCATGGGAAAACCTGTTCAAGAAGAAGTGCTCGAGGAAGAAGCCAAGACTGAAAGGCCTTGTGATTTGAAATCTAAAAAGTTGTGTGTGTTTGCAGGTAGACCACTGGAAGATGAAAAAACTTCAAATTTTGTTGCTGAGAAGAAGACATTGAATCTGAAATATGTTCAGATCAATGCTGAGATAGTGAGATCTCAGGGAGAGACGAAGATAGAAGGGTCAAATGAATATATCCAGCAGAATGTTGAAGCTAAGAGAGAAGGGCCAATAGAGGATTGGTCAAGAATAAGAAGAAGCATAAAAGGTTGTGTAAGGTTCTTGGAATCTACTCCTATGAAAGTTGTTGAGTTATATAGGAGGTTGGATTCTCAAAGAAGAGAATTGGAGGAGCAGAGGACCTATGCACTGGATAAGTTGTTGGGAAAGCAAGGTAGGAAGATCTTCATGGATGGAGTTCATGCAGCAGATGATGGAAGAAAAATGAGACCAGTTGACAGTCTCATGAAGGATGCAGACCAACATACTGAAGTGCTGACAGAAGATTTGGAAAGGAGTTCTGAAAAACATACTAATGTGTTGTCAGAGGAAAAGAAGGCATTGAAGCATTGGAACTTTACTACTGATGATTCATGTGTAGAGAAAGAGGAAGAACATCAGTTGGAAATTGTCAGAGAGATGAATGAGAAGGAAACCATGGTGGCTGGAAACATAGTGAGAAATCATCATTCGGACATGGTGATTGGGATAGTGGAGATGACTCTGACAGCTGAAGAAAAAGATGATGAAGAATTTCTGAGCCTTGAACCAGACTTAGAAATGATGGGAGAAAAATTGGTGACCAGGTCATCAATTAAGACCATTGGGTCTCATGGTTTTAACACTGACAGTTTGTTTATGTGTATAGGTGATGCAGAAGACAATTCATCCTTGGAATTTGTCTTGAGAGAAGAAAAAATGTTGTTGAAGGAGGATGAGACAATCATGTCTCATAGGCTGAGATTTCTCACTGTCCTTGACAAAGAAGAATTGGCTAGACTGATGGGCCAAGAGCAGATGGAAGAACATATTTTAGAAGCTGTTGAAGTGAGGAAGAATCAGCATTCCATGCTAACAGAAGATGAAGATACAGTGGCTAGAGAACTTGATTTGATTACTGAAGTCAATCAAGGAGATGAGAGGCAATTGCTGAAGATTGCCCACAAAGAAGAAGAAAATGCTGAGTCTAACTTCCAGCATGTTGAAGATGTAAAACAAACATAGGAGAATTGGATGAGTTGTTTGCTGAGAGCATTTGAAGAAGAGAAAGGGATTGTAGACCCTGGAGCAAGGATGCCTAAATCTGTGAAGAAAAAAGGAGTAGATACTAACTTGCAGAATCAAATTCTGTTTACTAGTATACTAGGGAAGTATGTCACTACTGGTGGGAAATTAAGTAGTGGATTGTTTTCTGAGAATGAAATTGTAGATGGTGAACAAAAGGAAAATGTTGCAGAAGGACAGGAAGGGGAGGCAGCAACACCCATGGTTGCAACAAATGCAACATGGATGATGGCACCTGAAGAAGAAATAAACATTTTAATAGCATGTGAGACTGCAAGAGTAGGAATATTTGCAGCAACAGAGATTGAAGGCAGCAGCAGAGGGCCAGATAATTTGTAGCTAGAAGATAAGATGGACATAGAGATTGAGTACATCAGAAGGCTGATGATGAGAGTGACTCAGGAGCAGCAAACAGCGGCAGGAAATCAGGAGAGTTTCAGCAGGAGAAAGACAATGGTAGATTGTGAAAGTATAGATGGAGGTGACTTACAGAACAAAGTCTGGAAGCCTGGAGAAAATCAGTTGAAGAATGATGCAGCTGATGGACAACAACAAAACCAAGGATGGGATCCTGGAGGCAGAGACCAAAGACACATGATCATGAGATCATGAAAAATTTGAAGCTTGGGAGTCTGATGCAGGGGCATTAGGCTCAAAAGTTACTTTGTACATAAGTAGACATAGGGGGTCCTATGTTGTTCAAATGTTCTTGTAAATATTAATAGTTGAATAAAGTTGGTGGAAAATTGTAATTGTTCTCAAGTCATTTTGAGAACATGGGAAGTTGGTGGAGATAGGAATACGAAGGGTCAGTTTAGGATTAATTCAGTTATTGAGTCTAGATTCAGGATTTGGAATGCTAAGAGTTGCTGGATTGTTTGTATAAATGCAACCCTGAAGAGGTTAGAAGGGAGATCGGAGAAAGAACCTCTTCAGCAACACAATAGGAGGGTAATGGCCACTGAACTGAATATCTGGTCTGTCATGAAATTGTAGGAATTAACTGAGATTTATCAGCTGTATATATATATATATATATATATATATATATATATATATATATATATATGTTTATGGAGAATTGTTTATAAATCCCATGTGTGACTTTAGGTCTTCTTGGTTGAATTATATGAGGAAATTATCTCAGTGTAACTGTGCATTTGTTGCTTAAAATCTGTGTGAGGAACACCTTGCGTATTTGTGTGTTTGTTGATTATCCTATGTAATTATGTATAGTATGAATCTCTGTGTGTGAGGTTAAGAGTGAAAACTGTTGAGGAATCTTGGTAGTGGGATTCGAATCCAAGTAGAGACTTTCCGGAAATAAAGAGCTCGCTTAGTTGATAATTGAAATCGTGGAGGAACGTGGTTGGATATCTGAGGGGTATCTGATATGTAGCGAAGCATCGATTCGGAAGGAATCGACGCTTTTGAAACCAGAACATCTAGTTCAAGCACCAGATATTTTCACCTAATAACTGAAGTTGTGTATCGAGGAAAAAGCGAAAGATGGGTCGATTTTAAGCATTTAACCTTGCGAAGTCCCGAACAGATTGTTGGACCGGAACTTGGAGTGGAGAATGGAACCGTGACTGAGAGGAACAATGACGGCGGTTTGGAGTGAACCAGTGGGTTTCATTGCACCACCATCCATCGGGAAAGTGGTTTCCACCATTTGCGAGTGATTCCATAGATTGATTGACGTGTGTCGTTGAACGAAATTGGAAAACCGTTGGTTAAAGTGCGCCATCGCACGTTATAGTTCTTACCAAGATGCCGAGCGATATTGTGATGAGCTGTTGATTTGGGAAGGGGCCATCGAACGATGATCGCTTGTTGTAGGTGCGCGATCGATAGCCAAGGTGCGCGAACAATAAATGAGGTACAGTACATGTGTTTGATTGGTCTATTGATATATATGTGGGCCCGGGGCCGAAGGGATATGGTGACGTCAATTGGTTATAAAGTGTTGGACTATTATTATAATGTTCGGAGATAAATATATAGGCTGAGAGATATATGTAATGAATTCGGGTTATTTGTGTGAACGAATTGCATATATTATATACATTGATATATTATGGTGTGTGTATAATGTTAGAATATGCGAAGAGGGGCTCACATGAATTGTGATTAGGCGCGTAGTTAAAAGACCGAGGGTTATATGATATGGTTGTATATGTGAAGTCAGCGCCCTATGAAACATATGGGGATTATAAATTGGTTGAACTTACAAACATAGAGGAGTTGAGCGCATGACATAAGGGCTTGGAATTGATATCTCAAATCTCAGAGATTTGAGGTATTAACACTCTCAGATTTAAGTGTTGAACTTTCCAGCCTTGAATAAAGGAAGGTTGTGAGATTGCCCGGACTAGGAAAATGATTGGGCATGAAAATTTGAATGCATTTGTACACAAAGCCTTGGGGAAAGTATGAGCTAAACGGGGACTCAGGATGTGTGACCGTTATCGATTATGTCCTATTGTATCTCTCCATGTAGTCCGGGTAGGCCCATAAGGATTCAGAAACCTATCCGCCCAATCCTTCCATGTAGATTTACAAATTTTATGAGGATTTCCTCGATAAATTTATTGGTGGAATCCAATTTCGACCATTTTATTGTAAGATATGGAGTGGAATTTCTATGTTTAACCTTGTATTCATCCATAATCTTTACACCACATTAGGGATGTAAATTGAGATCCCCGATCTATCACAATTTCCATTGGGACACAAACGAGTGAAAATATCCTCAAAGAGAAATGAAACTACAACATTTCACTAGCAATAGAAAGTGCTTTAGCTCTACCCATTTAGTGACATAATCAATGCATACTAGAATGTACCTCTTTTTGTTCGATGGTGGATTGATTGGTCCAACAAAATACAAAATTTATTTTTCAAAATGGTTCGATGAGTCCTTGAGGCTGTAAGGAATTTCATCCGTAGGAACAAGCCTTATTCCTTGAAAAAAAGTCATTACACCTTGACATAATATTGGCATATTTAAAAATGGATGGCTAATAATATCATAAATGAAGAATTTTATAGGCAGCCTTCTATCAAACAAAGTTTCCACCACAAGTTTCATCATGGCATGCCTTCAGAATTTCGTGCATTTCATCTTCTCGAACACACCTTTTGGATGATGAGATCTAGACCTATTTTATACAATTCATCATTAACCCATGAGTATAATGCTCTTGTTTAAATAATTCTTCTTTTTCTCTTTTAGGAAACAAGTATGCCGGTAATTTTATTTAGTTGGAGTAGTTAGAAATATCTCGAAAACCATGGAGTAGGGGCAGGATATTTCAAAGAGATATTCATGAGGAAAAATTATCCTCTACTAGAGTATCATTATTGTTGTTTTGAATTTAGACAAGAAATCAACAACTATGTTTTGTTTTCCGTAGTCGGTCTAGACCAAAATAAATGTTAAATTCTTGTAGGAGTAATAACAATTTTGTGATTCTACTATTAGTGATATATTTATTCATTAAGTACCTAATTAAGTAATGGTCGTTGTGAATAAAGGTTTCATAGCCATGTAGTGTCTAAATTTGTTAATATCATGGACAACATCTAGAAATTATTTTTCACTACAAAGGTAATTTAACTCGTAGGAGTCAAATTTTTAATCGTGTAATAGATGGCATAGGGATCAAATATTTTTTTCCTAGTACAACTCCCAGAGTTGCATCTCAAGCATTTGTTGAAATGTGAAAGGGTATTTTTCCAATTTGGACCTCTTAAGATGGGTGCTTCATAAATTTTATTTTAAAGTTTCAAATGCCAATTGGCAATCAGATTCTAGTCAATTCACACCTTGTAAGAAATTTTAAGAGTGGAGATGCTATTTGGTGAAGCTTTTTATAAATCTTCTCTATAGTACCCCGTAAATCATAGAAAAATTCTAACATCCTTTGACAACTTGGAATTGATAATTTGGAGATGACTTCAACTTTAGATGAGTGTGTACTTTAATTCCATCCCATGAAATGTGATGTCCTAAAAAATTTGTTCAACAAACATCATAAAGCATTTTTCGATGACTTAATGAAAGAATTTCTTCTTTGCATCTTTTAAGAACCTTTTCAAATTTTTTCAAGAGCCTCTTCAAATAAATTTCCATAAACCGTAAAATCATCCATATATACTTCCACAATTATGTATTAGATCGATAAAATTCCACAATTTGGCCTCTGAATGTTGCATTCGCATAATCCAAAAAGGAAGTACTTGGTTAGCATAGGTTCCCATGGATAGGTGAATGTGGCTTTGTCTTGGTCTTCGCCTACTACTTAAATTTGATTGTAACCACTAAAACCATCCAAAAATGAGAAATACTTTTCTTACTAATCTATCCAATACTTGATCTATGAAAGGCAATGGGAATGATATTTTAGAGTAGCCTTATTCAAATCTACATAATCAATGCATACCCTCCATTTACCATTCTTTTTAGTTACAATCACCAAGGAGAAACCCACTGACTATCCGAAATTTGATAGATGAAGTTTACATCCAAATAATTTTTTCAATCTTTCTTCACAATTTCCCTAAGATTTGGGCTCATCCTTCTTTTGAGGTTGTCTAATAGGCCTAAAGTTTTCCTCAATGTAGATATGATGTATAAAGTCTTAGGAATAATTCTTTCCATGTCAACACTCCCATGCATATGCAAAAGAATGTTTTTGTAATGTTTTGATTAACTTCCACTCATGGAATTTTTCCAATTTTTTTTATGTTTAAATATTTTCCGGGAATATTTCAATTGTAGAGTTACCAAATTATTCCATAGAATATAAAGGCATCCGTCTAGGATGACAAGTTGTTACACAACAATTTGTCACTGTATCTCCCATTCCTTTCGATCCCTGAGGACCAATACAGTTGACCCGTGTGTACTTTCCAAGCATGGAATACATACCCCCAACTCACACTTCTCTTGTCTAATCTCATCTCCCCTTTACAACTTTTCTAGAAGATCCCTATATATAAACCCGGTTTTCAAGGTCAGCACTTTGTCTCAATGTCTAGCCTCCATTTCGATTACGCATATATGTTGATCTAAAAATGGAACTATTTGTAATGCTATGCAAAGTATTCATTTCCATTTAATTTAGTCCGCAAAGAATTCTCCATGTCTTACAAGTTAAACAAAGTAATTTAGTAATTGTTTATGAGTTTTTGTGTGAGGAAATGTTAAATAAGCTTCTATCAGTTTAACATATTATATCGCAGATATTACGCAAGAAAAATTCACTATAGCATAACACATCAAACCGATGAGGCATTTCACCCCTCCCGGGATACATCTACCAGTCCAATGGGCATATCCTTTGTTAAACACACACATGGTGTGTACAGGAAAGATAAACACACACACAACAAGAACTCAATACACAATGAAGGATAAGCATGTAGCTTTCTTATTTTTTCCATTATACATGATGTACATTTATAATATAATGGTGTGACTCTTGGTTTCACGTTCCAAGGTCACTTGGACTCCATTGTGACTTTTTTCATTCCACACCTACCCATGGAGGATTAGGTGTTCCAACACTCTCATCCGAAGGGGTATGTGTGAGTCTAAGAAGAGTTGTAATACAAGTATGCAAAGTATACATGGCAGCACTTGGGTTGAATCAACTCTCCAAATGTTGGAAAAAAGACGTGGTTTAAGGATGACCACCAACACCGAAATGAAATACTTGCTGCAGCTCCCATAACTCTTCCAAAACTCGGCAAGAAGTTGAAAGCTTCGCTAGAGGAATTGTCCCTCATAAAAAAAGGGAGACCTTCAACCTAAAAGTGAAGGGAGGTCTACTACTCCGTGAGGGTTTAAGGATGACTCCAACAACTATGGAATCTTTGAAGCATTTCCCGAACTCAACTAAAGCCGGCAAGAAGTCAAGGCTTCTCAAGTAGAGGAAGTGTCCCTCATATATGAAAGGGAGACTCAACCTAAAAGAAGGGAGGTCTACAACCCGGTGGATGTTTAAGGTTGTCCACCAACCAAAGTTGATGGTTTAAGGTTGTCCACCAACCAAAGGCATGCCTGCGGGCATTCGTGTCTCGGCTACATCTCTAGACCGGAATGACGAATTGTGGCTCGTGGCTCATTTGAACTGGGCCGTGTCTCGGCTACAACTCAACATGGAATGAGATATTTGTGGCTTAGGCTCAAGCCATCTTAACTTCGAAGCTTGTACATGACCACCATTTTCCTATCAAGGACAAGGTGAGATGATGGAAAAAAATCAACTCGCAAGTTTGTTCAATATTCGTGAACATGTTCGACATGCGACTTAAACATATTCTCGTCGTCGATGCCCATTTCCAGTAGCTTATCCATCCAAGATGAATATTTGTTTTAGAGGTTTGTTTCAAGACTGGTTGGAATAATGGGTGTGCCGACCACGTTGCTTGCATGGATGAAGATCAAAAACAAGATCTTTCATATGGCCAACTCGATCACGTTGTTGGCATTTTACGTTATATTGTTGTGAAAGTTTAACAGATCTGAACAGCGAGGTGTGAATTGTCATACGTAACCGCATCAAATATGATGTGGCTTGTAGTCCGGAATATGAAAGGAAACATCCTCATATCCAAGACTTTTTTCAGCTTGTTGTGGACAAGCCTTTCCCAAGGTCCGATGATGGGCTTGAGAAGTGCAAAGTTGAATCGTTGCATTCGCATAAAATATGCTCTAGTACAAGGCACCGAATGATGATCAACCGCAACTTGATTGACTCACCGTTGAGGGGAGTCCTTCTCAATCTTCCGAAAAGAAACAGGTTTAGAATGGTGACTTTGCTGAAGTTCATCTTGTTGAAGTTGAGATTCCAAATCGTAAAAAACTCAATCTTTTCTTGCAGTATCTTAAACAACTTTGAATGTTACAAAGAGCATCCTTGCTCATTTTTACCATATCATGAACATTTCCCCAATGAATGAGGTTATTCATCGAATCCCTAATGCCTCATTAATTTTATCCATTTCAACAACTTAGGCTCAAAACAAATGAAAGGGTGTCGGCTTCAACCGAAAATGCACCCGTTTACAATGTGATTCAAGAAATACAAATGACTCAAGAGAACTTCCAACTATGGAAATCTCAAAGTACAAAATCTTCCTCAAAATGATGGAGGACAATCATCAATTTTTCCAAGCAATATCAATACAATGTCAATATCTTTTTGCAAAAATATTTTGTAAATGTGCAAATTTTGCAACACTATGCAAGAAGCCTTTATTATGTACTGATCTTTTTCTTCAAGGAGCCGCTTGTCTTCACATGTCAATTTCTTCAAAATCAACCTTCTATGCCACAAACAATTCAATGTAAAAATCCACCGCTTCATATGCCATTTCTTTGCTATCAAGCTCATTTTTCCTTCTTCCTCTCTTCGCTGGGCTGCTAATTATATATCAATTTATGGAGGAAAATTTATAAAAATGGAGGGAGGATAACTATAGAAAATAAAATTTTAAAAATTAAATGAAAGGGCAAGATTGTGAATGAAGGCGGTATTAATTATAATGAAAGGGTGGTATTGTAAAATGAGGGGGAAAATATTAATTAAGTATGTATTAATTATGAGAGGATTTTTATTTTATTTTTATTTATTAAAAAGTGTGGTGAATGGAATGAAGGAGATTTACTTACTGAATGGAACGAGCGGCAAAAGGGAGGAGATTTATTAAAAGTGAGGGGATTAAAATTAAGGATGAGGGGAGGGGGCTATGCCGTGGGGCGATGTCGTGGTCGAAGGAGGAGAGGAGAGTGGGGGAGGCGTAAATCTGCGTAGAGGTAGTGTTATGAGCCACCAAGTGAGGTAGCTTAGGGGGAGTCGTAGCATAATAGAGGGGGTTGGGTAGGAGCCGTAGGTCAGCGGATAAAGTAGGGAGGGGGCCCGAAGGGCCGAGATGGGGAGCGGGTGTGAGCTTGAGGAGGAGGCGTGGAGTGTGGGAGATGGCAGGGCAGAGGGGAGGGCACTTGTGTGGGGGCGCGTGCGGGGCAGACAGGTTGGGGGTGGATCGGGGAGCGGTGAGGTTAGGGTGACAGCAGTGGTGTGGAGCGTAGGGAGGAGCGTTGTTGGTAGGGATGGGGCTCGGTGGGTTAAGGGATCTGGAGAAGCGAGGTATGCAGCAATGGGTAGCGTAGGTTTGCAGCGCTGGGAGAGCTCGGTAGGGAGCGCAAGAGTAGGAATGGTGATGTGGGTTGAGCGTTTTGCGTAGAGGGAGTAAGGTTGAGCTGGTAAGTGAAAAGATTCGGGAGGGGGTGGGGTTAGCAGATTCTTGGGATTCGAGGGTAGAACGTAGGTTATGTGAGGGCCGAGAGCTTTAGAGGGGCCTTAATATATATATATTAATAAAAACAACAAGAGTAGGAAACCTCACTTTAAAACAAGAAGAGAGAAATGCGCTCCGGTATTCGTAATTTTTCACTTAAAAAACCTGCAATCTGTAGAAGCTCGGAATTTTTCACTTTAAAAAACCTAGAATTTTTCGTAAACCCATTTAAACACTTTCCAAGAAATTCTTCAAAATGCAAAATTTAATAGTTAGGAACAGCAGAAAAATGAGCAAAGTTGAGAAAACCTTCAGATGCACAACGCCGCTTTTTCTTCAAACCAATCCTACTCTTCTTCAAAACACCTTTCGAATGCGAAAAATGTTCACGGTGAAAAAATTTAAATGCCGCAAAAATGCCAAGAATTTTTGCAGATATGCAATGTGCCATAAACACAACCGGCCTACCCAAGGTTGAGCTGGTTATGGACGTATCAACTCCGATACCATGTTAAACACACTGCGTTGTGACACACATGGTGTATGAGAAAGATAAACACACACACACAACAAGAACTCAATACACAATGAAGGATAAGCATGTAGCTTTCTTATTTTTTCCATTATACATGATGTACATTTATAATATAATGGTGTGACTCTTGGTTTCACGTTCCAAGGTCACTTGGACTCCATTGTGACTTTTTTCATTCCACACCTACCCATGGAGGATTAGGTGTTCCAAAATCCTTGATCTATTAAGTTGCTCAAAATGGTTATACAGAGAAAAATATGCCTAAACAGGCAAAAAAAGTTGTGAAATTGACTTAAGAATATAGAAATAAGCTAAAAATGGCTTTTTTTTCACCTTAAACAGTGATGTACAACCCAAAACATCACCATTTCCCTAATGGCCCTAATGGCTCTCCAAGCTTCCCTAAAGAAAAAATGGTTGTAGAACACGTCTGTTCACTCTGAAAACTATCCCAAACTCTCCATAATGCTGAAGAAAGCCAAAATTGACCAAACTCAATTTGGCTCAATATTGGAGGAAGTTATGACCTCCCAAAGAAAACTCAGCTTCAATGTCAACAAACCCCCACTACCGTGGGCTAACTCCAGTTAGGAGCGCTAACTTTGGGAAAAATTCTGAAAATGTCGGACCCGCTCCAAAATGGCGGAACTGTTTGATATGGCATTAAAGTTAAAATGGTGCAGTCACATGTGGAATTTCCACCGGAACCATTGGAACCAAAACTGTTTCGATAAACTTTAAAGGTTACGGTTTTAAACCATGTATACACTCTACATTGGTAGCCGCATTAATCATTTTCAATTCCTTGGAAACCGAAGCCGTGGTTCCATCTGCCAACCGTTAACAAATTTAACACCCCAACATTAATACATGTCTTTTCAAGGGTTAATCATACGTTTTCCACCATGCCATAACCATTGAATATGCCCACCACATTACATTAAGGTTTAAAAACTTAGGATATGGGTATGTTTCCATGTGAAGGCGATTTTTTTTAAAGTAGATTTTTTGAGTTTTACTTAATATGTGTGAATTAAATTAATATAATTCAAGTAAATCAAATAAAATATCAAATATATATATATATATATATAAACATTAAATAAATTATTTCTCCACATTAAAATATCAGATCCATACTCAATATCAAGAATATCGACGATTTCAAAATGCAATAAATTTTGCATACGATCTTGGTTTTGAACTGCCGACGGCTAGAATCGCAAGGACAAGACCTTTCCGATCGTTCGCATTGCAACAAATTTTGAACACTTTCATTTTTGAGAAATTTGCATAACTTGGACATGATCTCTTGATCACACTTCCCAATGAGAAGCTTTGACCCCAAAGCCTCTAGAATACCGAAATGATCTGCATTAAAGAAATAAGAATATTGGAACCTCTTCTCTTCAAATTCTCCAAAACACTTGCCTTGCATGGCTAATGACTTTGAACCTCAACTAGAAAGAAAATCACACTTCCCTTCCTTTGATGCGCTTATCCTCCCGTCAAGAGTCGCCTTTCTCCTCCTATCGAGAGCCGCCTTTCTTGCACTCACTCGGTAAAATTTCGGCGAGAAATTTGCATGAATCTGAAACATCGTTGCCTTAATCAATGATCCAAGGTGGCTCAAACATAATTCATGTAACATACGCACATCAAAAAAACAAGTTTTCATAAATGTGCTATACAATTGACAATAAAATCAATGTAAAAAGTGTTAACACAATCGGCACAAGTCAAAAAAACATGTGCGACACAATTGACACAAGTTGATAAACAACATGATACATCTTGAAAAACACATTTTGTATGTATCAATGTACAACGAACCTATTTACAATTTGCTATTTACACATACAACCTCCATGCACATGTACACCTTCAACTCTTCAAGTACCAACAAGTACATAATCCCAAAAAACATGTGGGTGACTATAATAGTTGAACTAAAAGATATTTCTCAGTAATATAAGTGAGTATCATACTCATATTTTACTCCTCCATGGCGAAAAAATTTGCAACAAAAAAGAAATTCCTTCCAACTCGAACCACATTTATATGCAATATTACATCAAACTTTTCAATAGAAATACATGCACACAACCAAAATGTGCATATGTACAATGGAGTATTCTTACCGTGTTAAGAATTCCATCCACTCTTTCCAAGCCACCTCCATGGTGACTTTTGCCGCCGCAAATCTTCCCTTACATATGAATCTTCCATTTTCACATCGATAATGGAGTCCATAGTTCCACTTGTGCCACATCTTGTCCTCTTTGTTGCATGTGCTTTGGACAACTAGTTGGATGCAAAGTCCAACAATGGGAGACAACATGTTCCCTCTTTTGAAAAAATGTGCAAAACTCATGCATCTTCGACTTTGAAAGTTGTGTTTTTCTCATCTCGCTTTCGTCCGATTTCTTCTTCATCCAATATCTCGAAACATGATGAGCACCGACCACAATATAAAAAATAACAAATATTTCTTCCATCTAAGCATGTAAAATTATCATGATTTTAAACACAATCAAATTGATCATGAGAATATTTATACCTCTTGTGCCGCGAATGTTCATCCTTTTTGTCTTCATGATAATATGAACTAGTAGATGCTACAAATTCCCATTTGCGATTAACATCGTCGTTTTTGTCTTTGAAAACTGTTTAACTTGCATGCATGCCATGTTTTATAGTTACCATCTTGTGAATGTCTCTTTCGAAACATTGTCAATCGAAAAAAGAAAATCTATTCCAGAGATAGACTCGTAGGGGCATTTATCGGATTTGTCACCTTTGAACAAAGGATGAGCTCCGTAGGCTACCTCCCCGGACCACCAGCGCACTGCCTATAGAGTGATTGTCAAGGGGACAATATCCCAAGAGGGAAACACAACAAGATTGGGAATCTCTTAAGATAACCCCAAAATTGTAGCTACAAGAATAACAAGCATCAAATGGAAATAGCAAGACTCATGAACACATAAAATTTCTGAGAATTCAATGGCCATCACATTAATCCATAGCAAAGAAATAAGAATACAAATCCTTTGAGGGAATGCTCACTCAAGCAAGGCACTAGGCCCCAAGAAACATGTACATGTAAATATGAAATACATAGCCGCATAAATAAAGCCCTAGCCATGACTCCGCGCATTTTTAGAGAGGAACCGCGCATAAAAAATGAAATACAAATGATATAGCAATATGAGCTCAAATAAAGAAGGAGGAGCAAGATTCAAACCCCCGAAAATACATAACATCAATCCTAAAAGGATTGAAGCTGAAATCTATACCAAATACTATAATACAAAAAATGTCGAAGTTGTAGTAGTCGTCGTTAAATCACATTTCGGGAAATACATGGAGAAGGCTGAATGTCCGCAACAATTGAAGAATCCTCCTCCAATGGAAATTTGAAGTGAAAGGCTGATCCTTCACCCAAGACATTTCCTCCAAATGAATATCAATCCCTCAAACCAAATAATCACCAATGAGAACGATGTCTAAGAGGAGGGACTCCGTGCCGCCTCTCGATGGAAAGTGGTTGGCATGATGCCAAAAGATGGTGGATATGCTCAAGAACCACCTTTCTAATCTCCCCAATGAATATAACTCTCTCCACCGAAAAACAAGCTCCGATGGTGTGTGGAAAACCCTCCTCTGCCTACAACACCGCACACATTCGCAAACCGTGCTAGTGTGCATGGTCGGCTATGGCTCGAATGCCCGAATATGGGAATGGAGTTCAATCCTTCATGAGCTACTCAAGAAGGAGAGGAAATCCTCAAAAGGGATTCCCTTGTGCCCGAAGGCACTCAGCTCTTTTGAACAGCTAGCAGGCAAAAAGAACAAGTCTTCAAGACTAAAATGTAAAATGATCAATGATAATCTCAATGGCTGCCTGCCTCCTCTTTAAACAAGTGAGCCTTCCCTCCATGGGCCCTACTTCTAATTAGGGTTTCCTCCCTCTAGAATCTTCCTCCTACATTGTCCCACATAGTGCTTTCCAACTCATGCGCCAACGCAGTTTGACTTGGTCAACCTTGGCCAAGCCTTATGCAAAAACCTCCTTTCACATGGAGGTACGAAATCCAATTACAACATGATCCTATTTCATACTTAGAGGATTTTTATTCTAATCATGCAAAGAATGGGTCCCCTCTACCCATTTTATTCATCTCCTATCAAAAATTAATGTTCCATAAATATTTCGAATAACATACAAATTCTCCTCTCAAAATATTTCTTTCCCTCAAGAAATTGCAAGGATTAACTAAGTTTCTTTCTTCCCTTTCCTCCTATAGCATCCTTATGTGATGATCTCTCAAGAAAAATGATGCCATATCACAATCAATTCTTCAAACCGTCCCTCCTACATATGTGTAATCTAAGCCTTGGGCGAACATTCCCAAATAGCTATCATGTAGAAAAATATCCATGAAGGAACAAAGAGTCAGTGGTAAGGGCCTCCTTGAGGCATGAGATCTGATATATAATTGTAATTATCATCCCCATATGAATCTCTCATTCCCAATCCATCAATCACAAAAATAAGCCGCCTCCCAACAAGGCAACTCATGGAAAATCTCCTCCACCTTGAGCTCCGTAAATGAAGGTGGGCTAAAAATATGATCATGAAAGCACTATAACTTGCCCCATGCTATCCTATCCCCCTCATTTATGACAAGTGTGGACCGTATGTTTGATCCCGGGTCACAAGTTTATTTCCCAAATGGAAAAAAATGAAGAGTAATCAAGAATCTCCTCCATTCACCATAATCTAGCTAGCCCAAGACATATCATCTATGATGAATAGGACAAGATCACCATAGAACTCCCCCATGAAATGTTTGCTTATAGGTTATACCATGCGCATGTGCAAACAATGCCTCATAGGGTTATAATGCAACCTCATCCATTGTACCGCAAAACAACAACATGGCAAGTATCAAGACAATAACAAATATCACATCTACTAATAAATAGTAAATAGATGAGTGAATCAGCAACATAAGGTCAAACACCTACCCATATACATAAAACGGATGGATAAAATTACCAAGCCCATGTCTTATCCCACAATTAAGCAAATATTTTACCGTAGTCATGCCTCCTCTCATGTCCCCCCTTAGAACATGTACGTATAAAATATGGGAGTCTTTCCTTCATCAAGGACACATTCATCCTATGTGTCTCTCCGGTCATGCCTCCATTAAGATAACAGAAATATCAGCCAAGGAGACCATACTCAACAATAAAATGAGGCAAGTAATGAAGGTTTCATGTTGTGCAAAGATGTACCCAATGTGATTTCCTAAGTAGTCACGCTAGCTTTCCCAAACCGAACTTTGAGAAATGATATGGCAAGTTGTTTTTCATCTCATGAATAACAATGCATGTTCTTACATCCGATAATACATGGTAGGCGGCTGAAAATAAATGCTAAACATACATGGAAGGTAACGCTTCCCAAGGCCATAAAGATGGCCGCCTCCATCACATAGTTTGGCCCAATTTTGGCTCATGGAGCAACATGAAAAATCGCCCCTTTGGAAAATCCCCGCACGGTGATCATAATGTGATAAGAGGTAGATCAGCAAAGGTACACACAAGAATATTACCATAGGTTGAAGTGATGATAGATAGATCTATTCATGTAATCCTCCTCCCAAATGACAAGCCACAGAGCTCATGCAAAAAGGCTCTTGCCCATGCCAATCTGTTCCTTGACATGCCCTTGTCAAGAACAAATCTCGTGATGTCACAGAACATGAAGCTTCTCCCAAGAGAGAAATGCATCCCAATCAATCCTAGATATGGAGTGATTCCCTTGCACTATGAGAGTCTCCTTCTAATACTCTTGCAAAACCATCAATCATATGAGAGAAAATCTCAAGAAGCTCTCTCCCCATCAATTCCAAGCAACTCAAGTGCTTGATGCCTCCTCATGCTCACATCATATGACTCATGTGTAGATGAAGGTATCATGACTGATATATATGTCATATCAGCAATATGTATCCATTCTCCTTGTCTCCCAATGATGTAAACACCCCGCCACTTCTTCTCTTCTTTGGTACTCCTCCTTGAGGGCTACCATCCTCCCAAACCAAGTCTTGCTTTGCATTTCATGAGAGTTTGAAATGCCCTGGAGACCCCTTAAGAAAGACCTATCTCCCATGACTATGTCTGGGATCTATGAGGACCCAAATGTGATGGAGGTGATGTCTCCTTTCCACCCATGTCTCACTGCTGATTCCTCCAATGATGTAGCATGGTTCTTCCTCCCAGGCTTTACAATTTGCTTCATGATTCTCCATGGAGGTGTCATGGTTTGTTTCATCCTCCAATGGTACATCCCAACCTCAAGGGTTGAATGAGACTCATCGATAAGTGCATGAGGATGAGGGTTCATCTCCTTCTTGAACCCTTTTTCACAACGTTGTTGCAATCATGATATTCTAAAGTGGCCATGTGATTTGACCCTGACCTCCTCATATGAAATTCCCACCACGTTAAGATTATTTGCTGAAATAGAAAGTGGAACTTTACTCATACCTTGGTGGATCTTGGGACCTTCTTGTGTGACTACAATGGCTTTTCCTCCAATGGCTCTCTCATCCATAGATGTAGAAGGTTGTTCCTCCAAGTCAGATAAAGATTGGTGCAATTCTCTCCCATGGTGGAATGGCTCTCTTCCTTTTCCTCCCTCCATCAAAGGTTTGATCAACCCTGAGCAAAGTCTTCAAAGAACTCACTCCTTTGAATGGACCCAAGGGGTTGAACCACAAAAACAAAGGTTTCTATCCTCCAAGGGGCCACGTTGGTACATTCCATTGCTTCTTTCTCTCGCCATTAGATGCAAGAATAAAAATGCTCAGCCTTCTTCTCCCAAGCTCTAGCCGAAGTAACCCCATAAAATGTAGACAATAGAAGCATATTGCCTCTTATTTATCCTTTTTACATAGGGCCTTCTCTCCTCCATCCGCTCGAATATACCGTGAGAATGTTGTAGTTCTTTCGAATGCCGTAGAATGAGTTTTATAGTCACCCAGGTAATTTCGCTTAAGATCCGGAAATCCAAGCATCTCCCATGCTCGTCCAAGAGAATAGGAAGTGCATGGACCTTCCTCTTCTCCCCTTTTCTTATCCTCCTCCCTTAGGAGGCTCTTATTTATTCCAAAAATAGATGAGATCAAATTTCATATTCTTCATCATTCTCCTCTCAAATCAAACTCACCTGCCGTAATTCAATTCGATGTTATGATACCACTATAATGTTCTTTTCTCGTAAAACATTGTCAATCGACAAAGAAAATCTATTCCGCAGATAAATCAAGTAGGAATTTTCGGATTTGTCACCTTTGAACAAAGGATGAGCTATAGAGGCTACTCCTCGCCCACTATCGACTGGGTTTATGAGTGATTTTCAAGGGACAATATCCTCAAGAGGGAAACACAACAAGATTGGGAATCTTCTAAGATGTTCCCAACATTAAAATATGTTAACAACAAATACATAAAATGGAAATAGCAAATGACTCATGAACACATAAAACACTAGAGAATTCAATGGAAATCACATTAATCCATAGGAAGTAAATAAGAATAAAAATCCTTGAGGGAATGCTCACTCAAGAAAGGCACTAAGCCTCAAGAAACATGTACATGTAAATATGAAATACATAGCCGCATAAATAAAGCCCTAGGTCATGATCAAGCAAATCTTTAGAGAGGAATTGGTTTCACAGATAAAAAATGAAATACAATGATATATAGAAATATAAATTAAATAAAGAAGGGGGAGAAAGATCTCAACCCCTCAAAAATACATAACATCAATCCTCTAAAAGGATTAGCCGAAATCTATACAAAAAAATACTATAATACGTAAACGTCGAGCTGCGTAGCGTCGCCACTTAAGAGATGGAAATACATGGAGAAGGCTGGAAATTTCTGCAACAACTAAAGAATCCTCCTGAAAATCTGAAGTGAAAGGCTGATCCTTTCACCCAAGACTTCTCCTCCAAATGAATGTCAATCCCTCACACCAAATAATCACCAGCGGAGAACGCCGTCTAAGAGAGGGACCGCACGCTCTCCGATGGAAAGTGGTTGGCTCCACGCTGTAAATATGGTGGGATATGCTCAAGAACCACTTTGCTAATCTCCCAATGAATATAACTCCTCCACCGAAAAACAAATTGGATTATGTGGAAACTCCTCCCCAAGAACACCAAGAAACACCGCACAATATCCGCCGTAGAAACTGCTACTGATGGTGATGGATGAAACTATGGCCTCAATGCCTAAATATGGAGAATGGAGTGCAATCCTTAATGAGCTACTAAAGAAGGAGAGGAAATCCTCAAACACTTTGTGCCCAAAGGCACCATGTTCTCCCCGTCAACAACAACAAGAGGTAGCAACAAGTCTTCAAGACTCAAAATGTAAAATGATTAATGATAATCTCAATGGTCACTTTGCTCCTCTTTAAACAAGTGAGCCTTCCCTCCATGGGCCCTACTTAGAATTAGGTTTCCTCCTCTAGAATCTTCCCTCCTACGTTGTCCCACATAGTGCTTTCCAACTCATGCCAACGTTGTTCTCTGACTTGGTCAACCTGCCAAGCCTTTATGCAAAAACCTTTCTCACACATGGAGGTGTGAAATCCAAATACAACATGGTCCTCTTCTATACTTAGAGGATTTTATTCTTAATCATGCAAAGAATGGGTCCCCTACCCATTTTATTCATCTCCCTATCAAAAATTAATGTTCCATAAAAATTTGGAACATTACAATCTTCTTGCCGCAACAAAGGCTTAAAGCAATAGCAATCATCTTTGAAATAAATTTTACATATTTGCATCTTAGAACTTGGAATAAAGGTTCTTTTTAAAGTAGCGTCACATGCCTTCAAAGATTTGGAATCTTCACAAGCAACCGCACATAACCAAGACCACCTC
The DNA here is from genome assembly GCA_034641835.2 of Pinus albicaulis. NCBI lineage: Eukaryota > Viridiplantae > Streptophyta > Pinopsida > Pinales > Pinaceae > Pinus > Pinus albicaulis. The sequence continues at coordinate 609,829,938 of CM076575.1, read as the reverse complement.
TGGTCGCTCTCAACAAGAACACGTTCAACCATGCTCTGCATGCTTACCTAACCCCTTGCCTTCTCATAGCCCATTTCAATCATTAATTTGGACCTTATTCCCTTTGTATGTTTTTCAAAGAACCAACACACCTTCTAAAGAGGAAACTCTAAGAGAAGTTGTGAATGGATTACCTCTTCCTCATGAATTTTCTGGTCAGTTCTCTTGGTCGGATGGAGTTGCCTTCCATATCATGAAATTTTTGAAGAATTTTTTCCTTCTCTTCCTTCATGGCAAACAATTGTTCACGAAGTTCGCACTTTCTCTTTTGTCCTCAAATTGCGTCCGCACCATGTCTTTCAATATAATAAAGTCATGCTTCATATCATCATCAAAGAATCTTAGAAGGAGGAAACTTCACTTTGTAGTTGTCATTATGATGTCAATGAACAAATTAACTTCAACAAAGTTCTCAAAAAGCTTTTCAAAACAAATGAAAAAGTTTTTAACCAAATGGCGGTAAAGACCAACTCTTATTCAAGTATCCAAACAACAAACAAAATCCAAGAGCTTCTTAACAACAATCGTCAAGAGGGTTTGTGTTCCAATGGAGATCCTAAGGCAATTTTGGGGTAAGGAAGAAGCCTTAAGCCCTTCTTCATCTCCAAGACTTGTAGCTAATTAGTAGCTATCCCCAAATCTCAAGCAAACTCAAACAATGATCAATTTGCAAACAAAGTGAAACAATGAATATTTCATTAATCGTTTAAACACCTTTCCTTGAAAAAAATTCTAAGGGCTTCCTCTCATCTCTTAAACTTCGAATCCACTAAGCCTCAAAAACCTATAGCAAATGCCGCCCCAAAATGGCTAAACATTTGCCAGAAGGGTTTTAATGTAATCTTTTAAACAGCACAAGAACAACATGTAGAGAAACACTATATCTCCTAATGCTCAAAAAACACCAAACACATTAATCGACTAAAATGGAACTATTTGTAATGCTATGCAAAGTATCCATTTCCATTTAATTTAGTGTGCAAAAGGTTTCCATGTCTTCATGGGTTAAACAAAGTAATTTGGTAATTGTTTATGAGTTTTTATGTGAGAAATGTTAATTAAGTTTACTATTTAACAAATTATATTAGAGATACACAACAAGAAAAATTCACCATAGTATAACACAACAAACTAGATGAGGCATTTCACCCTCCCGTTACATCCGTCGAGTCCAAGTCTCCCAATGGGCATGTCCTCGCTTCTATTAAGTTGCTCAAAATGGTTATATAGAGAAAAATATCCTAAACAAATGGAAAACCAAGCTAGAAATTGAATTTAGAAGATAGAAATAAGCTAAAAATGGCTTTTTTTCACCTAAATCAGCGGAATTACAGCCCAAAACAACTTCATTTCCCTAATGGCCCTAATGGCTTCCAAGATTCCATGAAGCAAAAATGGTTGTAGAACACCGATCACTCAAAACTATCCCAAATTCCCCATAATGTCGAATAACCAAAATTGACCAAAATTTCATCCAATTTACTCAATATTGAGGAATTTATGACTCCCAAAGAAAAATGCCCAATGTTACTTGAAACCCCCACTAAATGTGGACTAACTATAGTTAAGAGCACTAACTTTGGGAAAAATTCCGAAAACGTCGGACCCGCTCCAAAAATGGCGGAATCATTTGATATGGCATTAAATTTAAGATGGTGCGGTCACATGTGGAATTTCCACAGGAACCGCTCAGAACTAACACTATTTGGATAAACTTTAAATGTTGCAGTTTTAAACCATGTATGCACTCCGCGTTGGTAGCCGTATTAACCGTTTGCAACTCCTTGGAACCTGGAGCTGTGGTTCCATCTGCCCACCGTTAAAAACGTTAACACCCCAACATTAATACATGTCTTTTTCAAGGGTTAATCATACGTTTAAAAACTTAGGATTTGGGTATGCCTCCACGAATATTTCAAAAGTAGATTTTTTTGAGTTTTAATTTAATATGTGAATTAAATTAATATAATTAAATTTTTTATTTTTTTAATTAATATTTAATATATATATATATAATATTAATATAATATATGATTTTTTAAATCAAATAAAATATTAAATATATATATATATAACATTATTTAAACTTTAATATATTAAAAAATATTTCTTCACATTAAAATCATGAACCCATACTCAATATTGAAGAACATTGGATGTGATTTCAAAATGAAATAACTTTTGCATACGATTCCCCTAAGCTTTTTGAGAACCATTCATTAAAGGCTGCATCAAGTAGCCGACGAGACTCCATCGGGTTGTTCAAAGTTGCAACCAATTTTGAACACTTTCATTTTTGAGCAATTTGCATAACTTGGACATGATCTCCCTAATCATTTGCACCGAGACTCACGTCACGGAGGCTCTATCTTAATGTCGACCGCGCCGATCCTCTTTTTGAAAGTTTTTAAAATGGAAACGGATTTTCTCCATGAATAGAAGAGGCGCCGAGGCGGCGAGATGGAAGTTTGTTTTGAGGATATAATGAGGAATTCCCTTTTGGGATTCTTGTTCCCAAGAAATAGAAACTACTCCAAAGGATAAACTCTTTCCCATTATTTGAGGGCCCATAACCTCCTCCATTGTTATATAAGGATACCTCCTTCACCCTCCGCTCGCCTTAGTTAGTTAGAGAGGAGAAGCAATTATAGGCCGGAGAATAGTGCAAAGAGTGCAATTGTTTTTGTAAGCAAGAACATAGTGATATCTAGACTTTGTGTATGAGGGTGTTGCAAACGTGCTTGGATACGTACCCGCCGAAGGAGAGCCTCAACATCAAGGCTTGGTCAGACAAACTCCCTTGTATTTATCATAATAAAATTCAACTGATGTTTATCTTCCACTCTTGTTTACATTTATAATGAGATTTTGCATTCCTTGATTAGTTATATAGGCTGTAATTGTTTTTATGTTTGTGAAGATTTTACGCTTGTCGTGGTGTCTTTGACTTGCCTATACAGCACCGAACATTGATAGCAACATGCATCGAGTTTGAGGAGAGTGACAAATCAAGAATATTTGACGTAAGATGACAACATAGCATCGGTGTTGTAGGTCATCCTCCTTGCTCTAAATTTACTTTTACAATCTAGGAAGGTAGGTGTTAGTATGTTCCTATAGTTTCTAGACCCACCCTAGGGCTAGAGGATCGCCTCTCACCAAGCAGAGGGGATTTACTTGGATGACACAAGTATTAAATATTGCATTGTTCTTGAAAAACTATAATTATATTCATCAGGAGATGTTTCAAAGTTTTCTATTGAATTTAAGATTTGAATTTCTTCACTAGTATGAGAAATAGTAAAGAGAGGTTGTATCTCATCATTGTATCATCCATCCATTATTCATCTCCTATTTCTATGATTTATTTCGTCAAGGATTATAGAGTGAATTTCTTTGTTGAGTTGTCGTAAATAAACATATCACCAGATCTACAATCAATGAAAGCATCAAATGTAGCTAACCAAAGCCTTCCTAAAATTAATGGATGTCCCCAGGTTGTTCTTTAGAGTTAGTATCATGAAGTCAACTGGATACTCCCAAGAGTATATGACATATATATGTCTCTTAATACACTATCCGGCTTGATTACCGATATGTTTGCTAATTGCAATAATGTTTGGTGTATATTGAAGATTTGGAAGCATAAGTTGTTCCATAGTCTCGTTTGTTCATGATATTGATGGTTGCTCCTAAGTCCATTAATGTATTTGGAATCTCAATTCCATTAATATGTGTTTTTACAAATGGATTTCCCGGGTCCAAATATTTTTGTATGGGCTATTTTTCTCATCATAATGTCACAATTTCCTCCTACTAACTCGAATCCTTTTTATTTCTTTGTTTTTCTTCCCGATATTTTCATGCTCAACTCTTATTGTTTTGGCTAGAATAGGAATATCTTTAATGGTTCGTAACAAAGGAATTTTGATATATACATTTTTCTCAATTCATCTAGAAAATCATAATTAGGCAAAAAATTTGTTTTTCTATCCCTTTATCAATTTGTAAAGGCTTCGGTGAGTGGGAGGGTTAGAAATGGATAATGAAGGTTGATCTATTATAGAGTTGAGTTTATTAGATCTTTCTGCTTTTCATTTTTAGAATTTGGTTATGCCGAAGAGATGTCCCTTCTTTGGAACTTTTATTTGTCAGAGAGAAATTTCTATAAAAATCATCTTTTTCTTGAATAACAACAAAAAGGATTTTCCTTTCTAATATCTCTCTCTCTACTCGAACTAAGTTGGACATTGTTAAGATCTAGTGCGGTAATCATGTAAGCCGGAAAGTTTTGTCCTTCTATGTTATAAGAATTTTGGAGCATTTTCGTTATTTGGGTTTGGTAATGGTTGGGCGTAGTTGATTTGTTCTTTCGATATGGTAATGACAGCTTTTGGATTCTCGATTTTGGATTTGGGTAGTTGATTTTGTTGTGGAAAATGTTGGGGATGATATTTTGGATAGGGTTGTGCATATTACCGGTGATACTGAGAGTGTCCTCCATAAGATTTTTCATCCCTTGTGTCCAAGGTTGAGTTTGGGGACTAAGGTTGTTGCCATGATGAATTCCAATTGTTTTTTGGGGTCTGACATAAGATTTGGTTATTAAATCCTTAAGTTTGTGGCCCCGCCATGTCTTCTCGGGAGAAAAACAAAGACTACCTAGAGATGGATTTACTTATTCTTCTTGAAAGACAAAATTTCTAAGACTGCATAGAGGGACATTTGTTTCATGATTGTTTTCACAAATAACACAAAATTATATGACTTTTACATCAAGAGAACACTCTCTTAAAGCATGTTTCTTTTTTGCATTTAGGATTTAAAATAGTTAAGGCATCATTTAGCCTTCGTTTGTTTTGTAATTTTCAGGTGCCTATTTTTTTCACCAAGACTCCCTAAGATATTTGTCTTAAATTCATCAATCATATCAATTTCGCCCTACTCACTGCTCAAGTTGCAGATTTATTTATTTTAGAGAGAAAGAGATCTTTGTATTTTTCCTGGGCTTTTTTATTTTTCCTCTTGAGAGATGAATGCACAATTAAGCACAATTTTAGGTAATTTAATTGAGATATATCTCCTCTCTACCATCATGTTAAGGGATATATATCCATTCATCTCTAATGGCTTTCAATAAGAGAGATTTTAAAGTATCTTGATCTAGATGTTACAGATCCGATATTAATTGAATCTCTTAATTAGATCTTCTAAGATTTCATCTCTCCGCATCATTTTAAATACTTCCATCCTTCATATTAATATGAGTGCAATAATCTAGATATCTTCCAAAAAATGCACTTTAATCTCATCCCATGTTCTAATAGATTGTGTTATCAAACCCATGAACCATTTTATAGCCGCACCCGAGTGTTGCAATAGCTTCAATTTTTGAGAGTCTTGTAAGTAGTCATAAGGTCTACATAAGACTTCAAATTCAAATAAAAATGTTTCGTGTCTTCTACCCTTAATCCATGGAAATTGGGAAGGACATAAGGTGAAATATTTTTCATTGTAAAATTTGTATCCTCATCAACTATAGGAAATCCAACAGAGTTATGATCTCCTCACTTACCTCTTCCTCCATATCTCCCTCTCCACCTCTCGTCCTCTACTCCTTCCTCCTCCTCCTTCTTCTACCATTGTAGATTCCTCGTAGCCAATGTAAGGTTCTAATTATAGGGTTATTTGTTCTTCATTGGTTCTTCCATCAATGGGATATTGAAGAAAATTTCTACTTCTTCCACTGTGTGGATTTCTTAACTCTTGAGATAGAATATGTTCTCTTGTAGAGGTGAAAAAGGTTACTCCTTTTATCAGAGATCTAGGATCTTATTCCTTCTAAGACCGCCTCAAGAGGATGAATTAAGAATCTCTCAGTTGGACTTCTAATCTTAAGACTTCAGGAAGTCTATGTCTTGAGGTGAAAAATGGAATATGAGTTTGAGATTGTGGTGGCACTGGTGGGGTGAGTGCTATTGTAGGAATCAAAATTTACTTAGATATGAATATACCTCTAGCGTCTCTTTCTCTACGCATGTAATAATGTAAGAAATAAGGCTTCCTAATTTCACTGCAACAACGTTGTAATGTTTAGTCAATTTGGTGCCTCAAATTGCTATCATGAATTATGGACCGAGGTTAGTAATTGATGAAGTAGGTGCACTATATATGCTTAGGTAACCTTGTTCTCTTTCTTCATTGTGTATGTTTATGTTGTTTTGGGATTTTGTATATTATGTCTAAAATTGGTCTAAGAGATGAAATATCTAAATTCTAGTGAAGAATCAAATCTAAATGAATTTTAATGATGAAAAACATTTCTGAAAAAAAGAGTAAAAGGAAATGTTGTTTTTATTCTAATGAAAGAAATTGAATTACAAACTATTTTTAATGGAATATGAAATCTTAAAAAGAAGGAATAAAAGGAAATGTTCATTAAATAATCTAAATTGCATAAAAATAACCAAATTTTAAATGATGTTAGTAGGCCTAAGAAAAATCTATGAAATATCTAACTAGCTTAAAAATAGAGCACTATTCTAAATCTAATTGCATCTGCAAATGACAAGATGAAATCATTTCTTATATTATCCATTGAAATATTTTAGTCCTATGAAAACAAAGCATTTTTTCTATTTAAAAAACACAATTATAATTTAATATTATCCTAACTTAATCTAATTCTATCTCCATGGACTCGAAAGCATAAATCCTATTACTAAGAATTTAAATGACATTGTTGATTCAAATAAAAAACAAATACAAAGCATGTTTAAAAACTACAACCGTTGTATGACCGAATATCCAAATCTGATCTAACTGAAAAATTTAGAGCCAATTTCTTGAGATGACTTAGTGAGCAATAAGATTACATGCCAAATTAATTGGAAACCAATCAAAGAAAGCATTCATAAAAATTAAGAAAATTAAACTATGAATTGATAGGAATCTAACTATGAAAAAATATGAATTTAACTATGAATTGACAAGAACAAAATAAATCAACATGAAATTAAATGGTAGAATTCACACTAAAAAACAATTAAAAACCTCCTTTCCGTGCAAGCCTTAGGAACAAATAATGCGAAAAAATCAATGGAATACGAGCCCATAAAAGGATCTCGAACTGATCTTCTTATTATCAAAAATAGAGTTTCAAAAGCATACATTGAATTATCAAAATTAGGACTATTTCCCAAGCTTCAAAAGATAGATATTTATACAAGTTTTAGATTTAATTGTTTTGAGGAATTTCCGCCTATAGAAAACAAATAGAACTGAAATTGGGCCTTGATACAAGAAAATTTGTTAATGGCCATCTCTCGATTTGCTATGTGAGGAGAAAAATCAAGGAGTTTATTCGTAGACTGCTACTTCCTTTGACCGACTCGACCATGAGCATAGACAGAGCTTCTTTCTTTGATTCAAATCAGATGGGATATGATGCATGTGTGGATCATTCCAGAGATACCCATATGACCCATTTCCTTTTTCTTTTTATTTTCTTCTCAAACCCGTCGAACCATAACAAAATAGCTATAGAAACAATGATTAGCTACAAAAGAGCACACATTATGTAGCTAATTACATAAATTCATTTAAATAATAAGAAACATCATAATATAAAGTAGAGATCATTTAAATGCTTTCTCTCGATATGAAATATGTCAATTATTATTGATTGAAGTCATTAATTTTTTAAAAGGAAGGAAGAAATGATGAAAAAGGGTGTCAAAAATAAGAATTCAGCTTTTTAGGTTCAACACTATGCTAGCTCCCTCATCGCATTAAAAATGTGTGATTAGGATAGTCTCATGTTAACCACTAGAAGGGGTTTATATGTGTAGTTTCATGTGTTTTTGATGATCAAATTATGAGTTAATTAGTTTTTAAAAATGCATATACAAAAAATGAAATGCAGAAATATAACTCATAGAAATCACATAACACAATGGATGATAATGGATTTCACCTCCTAAAGCTACATCTCCATGGACCTCGCTTTAAATTAGCCAGGGCCCTCTTGGGATTAAGAGTAAAATGTATGACATAAGCACTCTGTATTGCTTCAATGAATTTGCAATCTACTCCATTGGCTTCAGAAAGTACTCAAATACTCCCAAAACCGACTCATTCAATCTCTCAATTTGGTTCACAACTAATCAGGCTTACCCTCCCATCCCGGTGTCATGGGCTTGTTTAATCTCCAAAGTGACAAAAGCACCTTCAGATGTGCTCCAAATGCCTCCGCAAATTGTAATGACTATGTTGAAAACATCAAATAAATCTAAAAATGACTGCTCATTCCATTTGGCCATAATTGATTCGAATATGGGCAAACTAGTTATTTCTATGCTGCCTCCTCACCCGCATTAAAATGTGTGATTAGATCGTCCATGTTAACCACTTGAAGGGGTTTATGTGTGTAGTTTCATGTGTTTTTTATGATCGAATTATGAGTTAATTATTTTTTAAAAAACTCATATACAACAAATGAAATGAAAAAATATAAATCACAGTAATCACATAACACAATGGCTGATAATGGAGTCTCACCCCTTCAAGCTACATCTCCATGGACCGCTTTAACTAGTTAGGCCCTTGGGGATTAAGAGTCAAATTTATGATTGTATGCACTTATATTGCTCCAATGGATTTGAAAACTATTCCATTGGCTTCATAACACACAAATACTCCCTAAAATGACTATTCAATCTTTGACCTCTGGTCTCTAGCTGATCTAGGCTCGACTTCCCATGTTGGGTGCCATGGGTTTGTTTAATCTTGAAAGTGAAAAAAACACCTTCATATGTGCTCCAACGCCTCTAAAAAATATACTAATGTGTTCATAACATCAAATACATCTAATAATGAATTTCATTCACTCCATTTGGCCTTCAACTGATTTGGGCAATTTAATCTTCCCTCCCGGTGGCCCGGGATTCAAAATTCTTCGAAAGTGACTAAAAACACTGTGAGATTTGGTCCTATACTCGTAAGTTGTGCCAATGGATTTAGAGTATGCCAATATTGTCAAAATGATCTTCCCGAGAAAAAAATTGGTCAAAAATTTCTCAAGATAGGCTTCATTTAATTTTCCCTTAGATTCAAGCTCTAAATCCGGAGAACCGCTGCACTCCGAAACTATTGAGAATTCGCTGATTTGGTGATTTCGGGCAAAAATTCCACCAAATGTTAACTCGATATTAATTAACTGATAATTTTCTCACTTAATTATGTGTTAATTGCACATAAGTACGTTTTGTTTAAGCGTTGGGTCGAGGTTATATGGCTGGAATTACGAGAGGAGGAGTGGTTGGCCCGTGGCCACGTTTCTCCCCTCCTTTCCTCCACCATAGGATCTCCCACTCGCGTAAAAAATACAATTGGGTGCATTCATTTTCAAGTCTTAAGGGCATATACCATTGGTAAATGGCGGTAGTGTTTGGGGGGAGGTTAAAGGGTCGAACCCCGACCTCCGCCCCTCCATACATATGTTTCATACTAACGAGATAAACTATGCCATAAAAAACCTTTACATGAATAATATAAAATTAACCATGCACATAACATTTTACATGCATTAAATCTATGCTCCACCATAATATTCCAACCAAATATGTATTTTGACTTTGGAAATTAGGTTAAATATTTCGCCACCGTGATAATGTATTAACTCCTCCACCAACTATGGATATATCCATCGTAACTTCCCCCGTTAATTAAATCAGACCTTGGGTTTAATGAAATTGACACTTACCATAGGTTTTTTTCCACCGTATGTACATATAACTCATAGAAATCACATAACAAAATGGATGATAATGGAGTTCACCCCTCCGGTTACATCTCCATGGACCTACTTTAACTAGCCAAATGCCCTCTGGGATTAAGAGTAAAATGTATGATTACAAGCACTGTATTGCTCCAATGATTTTCAATCATTCCATTACCTGTGAGTACCCAAATATACAAATGGACTATTCAATCTTGAACCCGGTTCATAGCCAATCTAGGTTTGACCCGCCACTGGGTAGGTCAAGGGTTTGCTTAATCTCCAAAAGTGACAAAAATCACCCTCTCGATGTGCTCCAACGCCTTGCAAACTATACCGCTTTATTCGAACATCAAATAAATCTAAACATGACTATTAATTCACTCCATTTTTCTCCTTAGCCAATATGTGCATGGACAATTCAATCTCTCGAAATTGGTTCACAACCGATCTAGGCTCGACCTCCCATCCCGGTGGACATTGGCTTTACTTATCATCCAAAGTAACAAAATCACTTTCTCATATATGCTCCAACGCCTCTATAGACCGTACCACCGTGCTGAGAACATCAAATACATCTAAAAATGATCGTTTCATTCACTCCATTTGGCCTTCATCCGATCCGGGCATGGCCTTCCCTCCCGGTGGCCCTAGGTTTCAAAATTATTCAAGTGACCAAACACCAGATTTTCTACTATGCCTCTTAAAGTTGTTACAATGAATTTAGAGCATGCCAATCTCGCTAGGAATGACTCTTCTTGAGCCAAAATTGGTTGTAAATTTCTCAATATAGGCTTCATTTAATTTTCCCTAGATTTTGCCTCTAAATCTAGAACTTCCAGCTTAGCTACAATTTCGGGAGAATCCACCGATTTGGTGATTCCGCCAAAATTTCGCCAATTGTTAACTTAGCTTAATTAACTCGATAAGCCGCACTTGATGGTGTGTTAATCGCACATAAGCACATATTGTTTGAGTGTTGGGTCGAGGTTATATGACGCTGTCCATGAGGAGGAGGGTCGTCTGCGGGCTGCCTCCCCTCCTTCCTCCATCGATTCCACTGCATAACAAATACAACGTGGGCATGTTTCTTTTTCAAGTCTCAAGGGCATAGCCCATTGGTAAATGGAAATAGTGTTTTGGGGGAGGTCACTATGTAATCGACTATGTAATTATGTAGTTATGTAAAGAATAGACTAAGATAATACAATATATTTTGTGCATATACTTTATTCATGGGTTTCATAAGCAAGAAGTTTTATTATAGGTTGAAGACTTCTTCTGATGTCTTTAGGATTTGTCTAGTCATAAATATAATTAGAGTCATGGAGTCATGTTACAATATATGATAGAAAAAATTGATATATGCTCGAAGAAATTTGCCGTTCTGGCTCCTGAAGGCAGCTCAAGATAATGGAAATACTCCTGAAAAGTTGGCTTGAAGATGCTTAAAGTATCCCAAAAATAGGGGAAAGAATCGAATGGGAATATCGTAAAATATTCCAAAAATGGACTACTCAATGCCTTCATAGAAAAAACACATTTTCAGAAATTTAATCCATATAAATCAAATTCATCACTGGATCCATTATATACATCCATCTAGCATCCACTCGAGAGGATATCGAAATAAATGGAACTAAAGTGAGGTAAACAAACCTCCCACACGATTAGCCGAAAATGACTAAAAACCCCGTACACCGCTAACTTAGAAATAATGCACAAAAGAGACTCCGCAAGCCCTATGAAGGTTTCAACTCGGTAGTTAAATATGAGAACAAATAGATCTACTCATATATTAGTCAATAATGTCGAGGAACCGAGATCTAGTCTCTCACAGAGTTACAATTACAAGAAAACCCGTGAAGGGTTTCTGTCATACACTTTGAATATAAATGTGATTTTTAGAAAATTACTCGAATAATCATTGAAAAAATGAAGCATAAGAGTGTATAAGGCTGAAATATGTCAGATCTTATGTATATCCCTCAAGGGATTCCTCCCATGAAAAGGATGAACCTCTCAATCACAAGAAAACACCGCAACGGAGCCACTAAACCATCCACCGAAGCCGCCTCTCCAAAATAACGCATTCCCTAGTTGGAAAAGCACTAGGAATGTTAGGGAAATTTGTGGTCCGCTACCAAAGATCTGAAATGGGCTCTAAACCCTCCAAATATATCTCTCAAGTGAAGGAAACTCGCCTCCAATGAGAAACTAGTCTTAAAAGCGAGATTCCAATCCCTTCCACTGCCGCACCCCGCAACACCGCACAATAACTCCGTAAACTATTACGAAGTAGGGTTGAAGCTTGGCCTCAAAACCTAATGTGTAAAATGAATGAAAACTCTTCCAAGAGGCTCCCGAAGGAAAGAGGTGGGATTCCCACGTGAACACCTGCTAAATAGCACAATAACCCCGCTAAACAACAAGAGGAAGAAAAAGTCTAAGAAGACAAGAATACCTAAAACATGAAGAATAATGTTGCCATATTCTTCCTTAAATAAATTATGAGTTTTCTTGCCTTGTACTCGACTCACTCAGGGCCATCTCCATCAAAATATTCATCTCCCTCCAAACCGTGTTATTCCTTCTTTTGATTCCTAATTCTCCACAACTGCGATGTTGACTTAGTCAAAGTGGACTGAATCCAACTTGATATTATCCCTATTCACACATGGAGGTGTTTTATTGCCGTAAAGAGTGCCTTTCACACTTGGAGTGATTTTATTCTCCTGTGAGACTTATGGGCTTTTCTACCCATTTATTCATTGGTTAGAGATGTCGCTAGCTCTAATGTTCCATTTAGCTTTGACACTAAAATTTGGGAACATTAAATTCCTCCCCCTCCAAAATATTTGCTTGTCCCTGCTAAATGTATAGGGAGGGAAAAAATTCTCCCCTCCTCCTCAGGCCTCCCATCAATGGCCTCCACCATTGCATCAAGATAACTGTGACAAAACCGCCATCCAATGTTTCCTCCCAAGTGTGCAAAACCAAATGGTCTACATCGGGCCAAAGGTGGAAAGTGTGAATGGAAACCGGCTTGCCGTCCCATGGCCTCCACAAATTAGGAGTGATGAATAACATGGTGAATGAGTGCCTCCCTCACCCATGCTATCATCCAAATGAAATGAGCCATCCTAGGTAGCTCATCAAAAAGAATCATCAACCTCGGTTTTATACAATGGGTTGGGGCTACATGGAGAGATTGATTCACATCCAGCCTGGTTTCTCTCTCCATTTATGGTAAACATGGGGTTGCTTCCTGGCTCTGGCTGAAATAACATGGCCTCCAAGAATGGCCCAAGTTCCCCCATCAAACAAATCATCCATGAAGTGCCTCCTCAAGTTCTTCAAGTGGTTCCTCCCATAAGAAGAGAAGAAGTGTGATATGGAAATCATGGTTTTCCCATGGTTCCTCCCGAAATATACAAAATTTGAAGTGGGGATAATCATGCTCCCAATGGGCATCTCTAATACCTTCAAGACTCTCCAAACAATGCTTCCCACGAATATAAAAATATCGCCAGTATAAATGGAAGCAAATTGTACCAAAACAAGTCGCCATATGACAACCGAAGAGTGGTTCATAAATCTACCTACTGAACCAAAGGTAAAGGCATCCTTTGCTCCGCATCAAAAATTTAACAAGTGCTTTCCCGTGCCCACTTGTTTGTTACCACATTCATCTCATAAGATGAAAAATGAAGATACAATGTGGTGTCAATGGTGCACACCAAGAACTCATGTATTTCCCACAAACCACCAATAAGATAGCCAAAATTAATGCTACAAGTAGTCAGAAAGTACATCATCATACAATATGCAAGAAGAGATAATTCTTCTGATACATCATGCTGCTCAAACAATGAAAAGAAGTACAATACAAAAATTTTGAAATTATACTCTCCTCCATCATGTAATTTGGGTTCGGGAAACTGAAATGGCTCAATCGAAATATTTCCTTACCTCCAATGAGTAGGGAAGTGGTTGTGACTCATATCTATCACCATCCAGCTATGCATCTCTCCATATGCTGAAATATGTCATGCCGGATGCCCTCCAAAGTGAACTTTCCAAAGAAAGATATGCATCATAATGCATGGAAAGGAAGTCCTCATGTGTCGCAGTACCTCTCCTCGAGACTAGAAGACGAAGCCAAGAAGACTTCCGTTTATGTGAATAGATGACTACATCACCCACCATATACTCATCATCTCCATCCGGGTCATCGAGAATCATGCATGCACCAAGATCCTTGGAGTACTCTACTACGATCTCCAATAAGGATCAATCCTCCTAAGAGACAAGTACGGGTGATCCGGTATGTGAAGTCCCTCTCATGTTATCAGCTCGCTACTTTGACATCCCCTATGCCAAATTTCTCCTCCAAAAATCTTCACCTCTCCAAAATCCAAGAACGGTGAAATAAAGACAAGATGTCTTTCATCACTGCTAGACTTCGTGGCCTCCCAGGAATGCCTCCATGTAGTGAGATATCAATGCCAAGAGTGGATCACATATACGGTTGGGTAACCTTGCCCTTGCCCTCACAACGTAGTACAATCTACCTCCTCTTTGCATTATCTTCTTGAAATAGAGAAGGGTGTGTGCCTCTCATCGTGATGTCATTTTCCTTCCTACCTCCTCCTTCTCCAAGCCTAGCAAGAGCGCACAATCATGCTGCTCATCAGATTGTGTCAGACTCCTCCATGTATGAGGTCTTAGGGAACTTCTGCAAGGACATACAATTTCTCCCGTTGGAGCATGTGATCCTCCTCCCTTTGCATGAGATACCGGATTTTCAGATGACAGTTGTTGCTGTCTCTTCTTCACCAATGTATACAGTAACATCTAACAATTGATCCCTTGTGAAAAGGTGATCCCTATGCCTTCTTTTTAGGAATATGAACTATAGGTCTGGCTCTAGCAAGGTGTAATGCAAGATGCTGTGGGATTCTCCATGGTTTTCCAGTGAGTTTCCTCCATCACATGCAAGGGTTTTTTTCTCTCAATTTTTCCTTCTTGCTCATGTGTCTTAGGAATTTTTTCACCAAACCTTCCCACCAATGTTTCAATGAATCTTGCATAAGAGGAAGTGTTTGCATTTTTTAAAGAATAAGATTCAAAAATCCACCATGCATGGGCCTTACCTCTGAAATGTACCAGAATCTCCTCACATGGCTTCATCTTTAGAAAAATGGTGTCATTGCAAATAAAGAGTTCAGCTCCTTCACCCAAGGTCCAACCGAACATGTAGGTGAGCCTTCAAAAGTAGATATAAGAAATATATCTCGCATCCTCGTTGCTTTCTCTTCTCCACTTGATCTTGAAAAAGCCCCTAGAAATCAGCATGATCTCTAAACCTCTCAGTTTGAGATTCATACTTTGCAAAAAAAATCACTAAGAGTTCTCCTCTAGGCATTCTTCCTCCTTTCATCCATCTTAAGATAGATCTCAAGTACTTGATCACATGCATCATGGTGTGTAGCTGCATGCTCACACTCACCATGTGCAAATCTAGATTCAGCTCTAGATCTAACTTTGGAGATCCCATCTCCATTCTCATTTTCTTCTTCATCTCCTCCTTGAAAGCTCGCATTGATTTTGGAAGAAGCTTTGTAAGTTTGCCTTTCCTCTCCTCACATAATGGAGCATTATCTTTTCCTCGGCCCATCTCTTGAAAGTATAATGGCTTGAGATACAGGGCTAAGCCAAGATTGAAGCTATGATACCACCGTAATATCCAAAAATAGGGAAAAGAAGTAAGAATGGAATATCTTTTTAAAATATTCCAAAAATGGATCGCTTTAGCAATGCCTTCACGTAAAAAACATTTTCTCGTAAATGTAAGACATAGAAATGAAATTAATGACTTGGATCCATTAGATACATCCATCTAGCATCTAATTCCGAGAGGAGATCAGAAATAAATGAAACTAAGTGAGGTAAATCGCACTTCACACTAGAGAAGCCGAAAATGACTAAAAACCCTGCATTAATCTACCGAAATAATGCACAAAAGAGACCGCGTACCCTATGAGGGTTTCAACTCAGAAAAATAGAGAAAAATATATCTACTCATATATTATTAAATAATGCCGAGGAACTAAGACTTAGTTTCCTTATTACAATTACAAGAAAACCCGGGAAGGGTTTCTGTCATACACTCAATTAATAAATGTGATTCGAAAATTACCGAATAATAACTACAAAAAATAAAGCATAAGAGTGTATAAGGGCTGAAATATGTCAGATCTGATGTATATCCCTCAAGGGCTTCCTCCCATGAAAGGATGAACCCCAATCACAAGAAAACACCGCAACGGAGCCACTGCACTATCCGCCGAAGCCGCTCCAAAATAATGCATTCCCTAGCCGGAAAAGCATTGAGAATGTTAGGTAAATGTGTGGTCTGCTACCACAGATCTGAAATGGGCTCTAAACCCCTCCAAACATATCTCTCAAGTGAAGGAAACCTCCTCCAATGAGAAACTAGGCCTTGTGTGCCGGGATTCCAATCCCTTCCACCGGCCGCACCCCCGCAACACGCATAATAACCCATTTAAACTACGCTAATTAAGTAGGATGAACTTTGGCCTGAAAACCCGATGTGTAAAATGAATGAAAAATCTTCCAAGAGTTCCTCAAGGAAAGAGGTGGATTCCCCGCCGTGAACACTGTGCTAAACAACAAAACAACCCCGGCGAAATGTTAAAGAGGAAGAAAAAGTTTGAGTAGATAAGAATAATATTCAAAACATGAAGAATAATGCCGCCATCCTCTTCCTTAAATAAAGTATGAGTTTTTTTGCCCTTTTCCCCACTCAATTAGTCATCTCCATAAAAATATTCATCTCCCTCCAAACCGCGTTATTCCTTCTTTCGATTTTGCTCCTCCACAACCTTGTTGACCTAGTTAAAGTGGACTAAACAACTTGATATTATCCTGCTCACACAGAAATGTTTTATTAAGCCGTAAAGAGTGTCTCCTTTCACACTTGGAGTGTTTTTATTCGCTTAGGAGACTTATGGGCTTTTCTACCCATTTATTCATCGCTAGGAGATGTCATAACTCTAATGTTCCATTTAGCTAGAGGCTAAAATTTGGGAACATTACAATGTCGGTAAATAACACCTGTAAGGTTGGCTCAAATAGACACAAATGTTCACTCGGAAATTCATAATTTATTGTGTGAAACAACTATATACACCCTATAGTTTTGAAAATTTTTCATATATGACCAAGAAGTGCAAGTTTCTAGACTATGTTCAACAAAATTAAAGTGATTTTTAGAGAGTATTAAAGTGATTCCTATGTATTTTTCACACATCCAGCTGGATTTAAGAGAAGGAACAATGTGTGTTTAAGAGAAGAAAGAGTGTATATTTAAGAGAAGAAATAAGTGCGGATTTTAGGAGAAAAGTATAATATATATTTATATATGGGTCAAGAATTTCAAACGTTTTGAAGGCAAAGAAGTTTGCAAGAAATTAAATTCAAGTGTTGTACAAGAAGAACATGTGATCAGAGCCCCAAGTAAATTAACCTCAACGTTATGCGAAGTAGCAGTCCCGAGTAACCTAGTCCAATATCCGAATAAAAAGAAATCCTATGGAAAGACACTTCCATAGAACAACTAGTAAGGTGTGTTTTTATCAACGGAGATGAAATCAAGGAAGATAGACTTAGAGACCAAATTTCTCTAGTGTTGATGGAGGACAGAGCCGTTGGTGAATAAAAGAAGAATCAGCTGTTGGAGGTCGACAAAGAATCATGACAAGGTTCAGCTATACATAGGGCAAGGTTCTAAGTCTTGGTCATGGTACTAAGCCATTCGAAAGGTCTATTAGAAGAATTTCGTGGGTTTAGGGAGGTTTTTTCCTCTCGGCCTGCGTACTTAATTTTGTGTTTCTCTTTTATGTTTTGGTAATTGAATTGATGAAAGACTAAATATTCTAAGAATAAAAACACGAGTAAATCAAATAATCTCATAAGTAATTATCAATAAGATAATTTCAATTAATCACCAAATTTCCAAATTCTCAACACTAAGACGTAGCTAAGGTGCCAAACATAAGGGCTACTTGAAAAAGAGGACACTATAAGAAGCAAAGATCAAAGTTTGCGTTGAAAAGTAAAATCAATTTGCAAGGAAGGCTCTCAAGATATTTCCAAGAAAGATATTCTATCTAAGACTTTATTGAAGAGATTACCTACCTTAAGATACCCTTTATCATCGAGGATTCAAGAACACCTACATTGAGATTTCAACGTAATAGCAAGCTCCCGACTTCATCTTCACGATGAAGTCAGCAGTTTACTCTACTCAAGTGTCTAGGACCTTACTTAAATATGTCAAGATGATTTATTATGAAGAGAGAAAAAATTTGGTTAGGTCATCAAACTTTAGTGCATGGAATAAGAGGATAGATTTGAATATAATTGAAGGCGAAGTTATGGAATACATTGAAGGATATACACCTAACCACCAAAAGAAGATGCTCCATCTGGTGCAAAGTACATGAAGGGAGAAATAAGAGCCTAGAGGATTCTCATAGAATCCATTAAGGACTCACTCATTCTCCATGTATCAAGACTCGAAGTCTACAAAAGAAATATATGAGAAATTGGTAGAGCTATTCTAGAGTATCGGCAGAGAAGAAATTCCACCGTGAAAAGAACTATACAAAATGAGATTTCCAAGAGAAGAAAGAACCACTTCATACTTTATGAGGATTTTTGAAATAAGATATCAACTCAAGGGAATTGGGAGAATTAATGTCCGACACCGAGAGGACAACAATTATGTTGAATTCTACCTCGAAGAATGGGGAAACTTCACTTCAAGTTTATATGGGAAGAAAGAAGGCACACCATTCCATGATTTATGGTCTCTATGTAAAATAGAGGAAACAAGATTTAAATCCAATTGACATAGGTTCAAGTGAAGGAATCAAGCCTTTGCAACCTTATCCGTAGAAGAAAAAGAAGATTCTAAAATTTGGTCCTCGACAATAAAGAAGAAATATGGAAAGTACGATGCTTTGGATGCAATGAACTGGGCATTATAAAGTGGGATTTGCCTAAATCTGAAAAGGAAAAGAGGAAAATGGAAGAATCTCATATCTCATATGAGGGAAGAACTTCACGTAAAGAAATCTAAGAAAAAAGGACAGCTAAGAGATATATATTATGATTGAAATCATATTCCTCTTTAAGTGATTTCGTTGATTGTAAAATGTCAGTATGATGGGTAGAAATGTGTATTGATAGCATCATGAGATAAGCATTATAGGAGCTCTTGGTGAAACACCTCTGGGAAAAACTCACGATAAAAATACAATGGAAGGAAGTCATCAAGAGGGTCATCATGGAAATAGGTGCTCGACATTTTATAATGGAATTGTCTATGAAATCACCGATTAGAAAAGAAAGCAAGTAATGGTTTCATCAAGAATTATATGCTACCAAATTCTAGGATGTGATGACATATTAACAGCTATGCAGTCAAGGAAGACACTCTTCACTCTAATGAAATTAGAGATTATTCTAAAGGAAAAATATATGAGGCATATATCTATATATATATATATATATATATATATATATATATATATATATATATATATATATATATATATATATATATATATATATATATATATATATATATATATGCTGACACTAGATGCTATGAAGTCATGTAATATGGTTGTAGGTAATTAAATTTTATATTTAGAAGTATGATCTATGGAGGAGGATCTCTCTCGGTACACCAACAGATGAAATCAACATAATATATCCTCATATGGAATATGAGGTGGTTTTATATGAACAAGGGACTGAAAATTGTAAGCTCCTAGGAATGAAGATGTGCAGAAGGGAAGAGATGATGAAGTGCAACCATGTCAAGAGGTTGTTATCGTCTGGAAGAAACGAATATGTGACTGGAATATCTCCTAGAGGATATGTAACCTCGATAGAATTTGAAGAAGAAGACTCTTTGCAACACATATCATGAGGAGATGTGTCATTGAATAGAGGATGTCGATGCCTACAGAAGATGTCATGTGAAATATCACTACCAGTAAATTTTGTTTTTAAAATTTCATATATATGTTTATCTCGATGAATTTGTAAAATAAGTTGATAATCATGTGAAAGGATGTAAGATCCTTGAGATGATTCAAAAGAAAGCAAAATGACATAAGAGGTGGACCAGATAAGAAAAAGAAAAATGAATCACATCTCTCTCGGTAGATGAAATGACTCGTGAATGAAAGGATGGATGATTTGTGCCCTATGGAGCAAAGTTGAATATTCCCGAATATCGCAATCCATGACATCAAGGAAGGAATTCTTCATGGAAAATGGCCGTCTCACCATTGCTACCGTAGGTCCATGATTGAGAAGGATCCTAGTGATAAGTTTCTTACTTTTAAGAAATTAGTAATTCTAAGAATGAAATTAGGTAATATCTCTTTATACAAGAATGATTTATCCCCTTGTGGAATATATCCCCTACTGAGAGGGAGATAGACATCATCTCCGTCTTCACTGAACATAGAATGGAGGATTAGTAATCATCCTGAATTCAATATTTTAGAATGATAGGGAATTAAATATAAGAGCGCTTAAATCAGATATTCTTTGTGGCTGCCTCCAAGATAAGAATAAATCCTGTGAGTAGCTGAGGAGAAGAATACCCAGGTGAGGTAATGGAGAGACAATGACTATGATGTCTATAAGTCATGTTTTGCCAACATTGTAGCCCATTGTCTCATTAAGAGATAAGGTTGTTAGTCAAGGCCTCGCACTAGGACAATGCCGGCTGATATGATGCTATAGATGCTGATTACCAATCCGATTCTTCTTATGAGATTATTTAGTTTGAAAGTGACTATGTACTCATATGAATACCTCCCTAGCTAAGAGGGAGCATTGAAAAATGTAACTAGGATCGATCTTCATAGTTTAATTCGTAATTATGTATTTATGTAAAGAAGACAAAGATAATAAAATATATTTCAGATATACTTGATCTAGGTTTCATGAGAAAGAAGTTTTATTATAGTTCAAATACTTCTTCGATGTCTTGTTGAGATTCAACAAGATGATGAGCTTAGTGAAAAGAGTCGCCTTCACTAAGTGGTCTGTATTATTTTTGGCTTAAAGTCTATTTTTAGACTCTATCTATTTTTAGACATGTCTGTCATATTCTATGAGTTGCGTGGATGCTATTTGTGGATGGTTGGTCAAGTTGGAAAAATAGATGGACTTCTATTTTTATACATATTATGCACTCCATTTTTAGATTACAAATAAAAATAGATATACTTAATATTATTAGCTCTTAATAATATTTGACTCTAAAAATTATCTTATTCTTCTTGGAGCACTTCGCTAAGTGCACAAATGTGGCACAACAACTAGGAATTATGCCGAAGTTCCTAAGGGTTTACCGGAGCTAATGCATGAGGACTTTAGTTAGAACTCATGTGACAGTTTGGTGGAGTTGTATTTAGTTTAACCTGGCGAGATCAGCTTGAGCTAGTTGTATCTAAATCTAACCGATTGATACACTAGTGAGAGTGGTGTGAATTAATTCACTAAATAATAACTCATTAATCAACTCGAAGAATACATCATTTAACTACAAAGGCATGGACATTTCAAGCAGCACTGGAGAAGTAGGGGTGAAAGAGCAAGTGTACCACGTTTCAGAATATAGATTTCATCCAACACTTAGTTGAGATGCCAATGAGGAATTGCGTAGTGAAATATTGGTGGATTCGAGTCTGACCAGAGCCATTCTTCAAAGACGGATTGCAGCGTAGAGGTGCTAGCAAAGTGGAAGATATTGGTGCATGGATTTGCAAGATCAAAGTCTGACAAGGTGTAGCGATTGTATTGTACTCGAGAGCTTCGATAAGATCAAATTTGTATGAGGATTTTTACATGATCTCTATGACATATATTATATACATATAGTTGGGGTTTTTAGCTTCATGCTTTCCTCGTTAAATCATTGTGTTAATGTGTGTGAATTTTTATGGTTTCATGTGTGCATTGCAATTGATTTAATTTATGCATGTGATGATCAATAGTGGAATAGATTCTCGTATTGTGCATGAAGTCAAATAGTGTGTGATCGCAGAATCTTGGATATATAACGCATAAGTTATATAATTTATACATGGTATCGCAGCGATATTGATCGAGAAGATTGCAATTATTGAAGTTTAAGTGAGTTTTGTGATGGTGGAATTCAATTTGCTGTAGTGTTTTCTTGGTGTCAGCTTGAGCATTCATTGAAATGTCTTTCAACAGATTGCGATTGAGTATGCCCTCTTGATGGAAAATCCAACTATATTGCATGGAAGGACAGATGGAGGCGTGCCGGGATGATAATGGGTTGAAAGAGTTCATAGATGCAAAAACCTCGCTTCTAGTGATGCAACTCGCACTCTGACGCATGGCAAAAGAAGACAACAAAGTGTCGAAGGATTCTGGTTGGAAGGTGTGAAGGATCACATAATGTCCAACCTTCATGGTAAATCTAGTCCATTCTTGATGGAAGCTTTGACAGACTTGTTCCAAAGCAAGAGCGACCAGAGAAGTTGGCGTTAAAGACAAAACTCGAAAAATAAAAATGGAGCAGCAGACAGATAATTCCAAGTGCCTCACAAAGTCTGCCCACTGTAAGGATGAGATGGGAAGTGTGGGGGTTACCGTAGATGAAGAAGACTTGTGAGTTTGGCTCTCCTTGGGATTTCGAAGAGTTGGTGAAGTTAGCTACAAGGACTTTGTCAATGGATCTGGGAGAAACCGCTAAGATGGGAGCGACTTGGTCGGATCTTGTGCAAGAGGAGATAAGGCGTGTGAATAGGATGGATCTTCATCAAATAATGAAGATGAAGAAAATTGCGCTTTGGCTACCAATGTAAGGAAAGGGAAGGGAAAGAAAAATCATTCTCAATTTAGTGCGAAAGGCAAGAAGCAGGATCTCAGTCTAAGGTGTGAAGTGCTTTCAATCGTCAACAAATACGTACATTACGCCACTAATTATCCACAAGAAGAAAAATAAGCAGGTGATGGATCTGGTAAAATTTCGGAGAGGCCTTAGCCTCGCAAGCTTTGTGCTGATTTTGTCAACGCATGCTTGGTCTCAAGTGTGATGGGATCGTTGTGGTTTCTCGGAAGTGGTGCATCTTTCCATATGACCTGAGACAAATATTTGTTCAAAGGATCTGAATGAGAAGGATCTTGGAGTGCACATAGATAAGGGCGATGATGGTGATATAGTAACCGGTATTGGGACCATTTCCTTTGAGAGGGAGTCTGCACTCTTTCATATTGAAGGATGTCATGCATGTTCTAGGATTGAAGAAGAATATGATCTCTCAGATGTATACAAGACAAGGGTTATGATGTTGTCTTTAGTGAGGGAAAGGCTTTCTTTGCATAGTAAAGAAACTAGCCTAAACTAGGAGGATAGGGGTTTGGAGTTAAGAACCTTTATCAATTGTAGGTGGATGTTTAGCTTAAATAATGACAGAAAATTAGAAGGAGTGGTGAGTCTGATGAGGGCGACCAGGCACAGATTGGGCCATCTTCACTCATGGCGCTTTTGAAAATTTTGTGCCAGATTTCTACTGGCCTCTAAGGGTACACTTACGCAAATGGACAAGGTATGGGATGTACTTGGGAAAATTTGTGAAGACCACTTTTCATGAGAAGGATAGTCACGCTCACGAAGATCCTTGAGAGAATTCACATAGACGTGTGGACTTTTCGCAGGGCTTTGATAGAAAGCAATGCATTATGTGATATTTGTCGATGAATTTTCAGACAGGCCGGATCTTCTTCCTTTGCGTAAGAAGAGCGAGACATACTCAAAGTTCCGTGAGTTCAAGGCATCAAGTTGAGAAAGATTCTAGGAAGCAGTGAAATCTCTAAGGAGCGATAATGGTGGTGAATACATCTTGGCAAATTCAAAGAATTTGCAAGACAAAATCAAGGAATTAAAGAGAGCTCATGGCGCCTCATAACCCATAGCAAAATGGGGTCGCAGAGAAAGAACAAGAACGATAGTGGGTGTTGCATGGGCGATGTTTCATTGTCGTGGCCTTCCCATACACTTGTGGGCATGAAACACTACAGTTTATGTGCAAACCATTGTCCTCATAGAGTACTTGGCATGAGTACACTCGAAGAGGCATTTTCCTCGGTAAGAAGCATGATATTTCTCATTTGAATATTTTTGGCTCAATTGTTTACATTCATGTGATGAAGGATTCCAGAAGAAGCCGGGGAGCCGACCGTAAAGGTTGGGATATTTGTGGGGTACACAAAACACCCCACAATTATTGTGTGTATTTTCCAAATAGTCGATGATCAAGGTGCAACGAGATATCAAATTTGCGAGGAGAAAGCCATGAAGTTGTCGCTTGAGGGAGCTACACTTGCATGTAGATGAGGAGCTACTTGTTCCTAAGGATGAGCCTCGGATGTGGATTAGCCACAAGAGGTGGTTCATGGAGTGGAAGAAACCACTCCCATGCACAAATAAACATCATAGGGCAAAGTGCACTACGGGGGTTTGTATTTACCGAATCTTTGATGTGCATAAAATGTAGGAGCACCTACATCACAAGATGTATTGCAGACAATCACTCTGATCGATTTACTAGATACATCGCTTTCCGATGAGCAAGTGTATTGTGAAAAAAACCATCTTCTTCGAGGAAGCCGTGGAGGATCCTGCATGGGTAGATGCCATGGTGGAAGAATATGATTTGATTGTTAGAAACAAGTACATGGGAGATTGTCCCAAGGCCTAAGGGAAATCGTTGTAGTTCGGATGGATCTAGAAAGTGAAGCAAGCTGACTAGAGCGTCGAGAGTACAAGGAAATATTTGTTTCCTGTGGCTTCTCACAGATTGAGGGATCGACTATGAAGAAACCTTGCACCCGTCGCAAGGTACTATTCCATATAGACCATCCTCTCGCCGTTGCATGGGCTGTCATCCATCGCATGGATGTGAAGACTACGTTCCTCAATAGAGCTACTGAGGAGGAGGTGTACATGCAGCAGCCCGAAGGATTCTAAATTCTTCAAGAACGAGTCGCACGTGTGCAAGCTCAAAGAACGTTGTATGGCTGAAACAAGCACCTCGTGCTTGGTACACATGGATAGACAAGATTTCACTGACTTGGTTTCGCTAAGAGTGAGGCAAGGATGAACCTATACTCAGATTCGTGGTGGAGGGTAAGTTTTTGATCATTGTACTTTATGTAGATGATTTGATACTAATGTGTGATGAATCAAGTTGATACACTCATGCAAGGTAGATCTTGCAAAGGAGTTTGAGATGAAGGACTCGTGGGCCTTTCCATTATTTCCTCGGGGATTGGAAATTTGGCAAAATTTTAAGGGTGGAATATTTGTGTCTCAAGGCAAGTATGGCCGTGAGATACCGGAGAAGTTCAATATGCAAGGCTACAATCCTATTGAAATCCCCTTTCCCGGTGGTTGGAGGAAATAGGATGCTACATCCGCCATAGAGTAGTGGATGCCACTGGCTTATAGATATTGGTTGGTTCGCTTCATGTATCTAGTCAATACACGACCGGACATATGCTATGTCGTTAACTGGGCCTTTCACAAGCTATGGCTAAGCCTACCAAGCTCTTTTGGAAGGTAGGAAAGAATGGGTTCCGAGGCATCTCGTGGGCACATCGGTGATATGGATTATGGTACGTACATCTCTGATGAGTTGAAGATGCATGGCTTCATGGATGAAGATCAAGTGTGGAGCCCAACAGAGCGTAAAGAGCACATCTATAGGGATATTTAGTATCGGGTCTATAGTAGTTTCTTGGTATAGTAGGAAATATAGATCTATGGCACTCATTTCAGCGGAGGCCAAGTACATGGCAGCAAGCCTGGCCGCATGCGAGGCTATATGGATGAGGAAGACTCGGTCGTAGTTTTTCATTGACACTTAGATCCTATCAGGATATATTGTGATAATCGAGTTGCATTAAACTCTCTAAGAATCCAAGATTGCATGATAGATATAAACACATTGACATCCGGGTATCATCATATCAGAGATTGTGTGCAGTTGTATGATCATGTTTTTCTTACATTCCTATGGAGGGATTAGGATGCAGAGAGTCAATTAGTTGCACTACTAGAGAAAATTCAATACCATAGAGACAGGGGATTAGGATGGAAGATAATCCCTATCTTGTTGATAGGGAGTTTTGAGATCTAACAAGATTATGAGCGTGAGAGTCGCCTACTCAAGTGGCCCGCTGTGCTATTTTTGGCGCAAAGTCTATTTTTTAGACTATGTCTATTTTTAGACATGTCGATCATATTCTATGAGTTACATGATGTTATTTGTGGATGAAGTTAATGGGTTGGAAAAATAGATGGAATTGTATTTTTAGACATATTGGGGTGGAATCTATTTTAGATTTCTAGTCTAAAAATAGATATGTCAAATATTATTAGCTCTAATAATATTTGGATCTCCTAAACATTATCTGCATTCCTCGAGCACTTCGCTTAAGTGCATTGCATGTGGCACAATAGCTAAAGAAGGAATTACACTACTCCCGAGGGTTTATCGGGAGCTAATGCATGAGGAATTCAGCTTAGAATCCCATGTGACAGAAGTTTGGTGGAGTTATAGAAGTAGTTGGTGGAGTTGTATTTAGTTTAACTCAAGAAGTATTGAGCTAGTTGACCAGTCTAACCGATTGATACACTAGTGAGAGTGGTGTGAATTAATTAGTTAATTAATTGACTAAATGATAATCATTAATCAACTCAAGAATACCGCTAACTATAGTGCATGGACAGTTTAGTGGAGACTAGTGGAGAGGTAGGTGAAAGAGCAAGTGTGACTATCGTTGTGACTATAGTGATGCATTGATTGCATCCAACACTCAAAGGGAGATGCCAATGAGGATTTGTGGCAAAGGCACATTGGTGGATTCAGTTCATTTAGAGCCATTCTTCTGCCAGGATTGCGTAGTAGAGGCAAAGTTAGTAGGTGGCAGTAGGACGGCATGGATTTGCAAGACGGCTTCGATTAGTGTGTAGCGATTGTATTGTATTGAGAGATTGATATGATCAGCTTTGTATGAGGATTGTTACATGATCTCTATGACATATATTATATATATATATATATTTGGTTTTTTAGCCTGTGCTTTCCAAATCACTGTTAATGTGTGTGAATTTTTATGGTTTCATGTGTGCATTGCAATTGATTTAATTTCCCGCATAGATGATCAATAGTGGAATAGATTCTATATTGTGCATGAAGTCAAATAGTAGATCGTAGAGAATCTTGATATATAACACATAAGTTATATAATTTCTACATGTCTTTATGGATTTATCTAGTCATAATATAACTAGAGCCATGGGAGTCATCTTACACTTATGATAGAACAAATTGATATATGCTCAAGACCTTGTCACTTGGCTCCTTAAAGGCAAACTTTGAGGATAATGGAAATACTCCTTGAAAATGGTAGTAAATAACACCTACAAGGCCGGATAAAATAGACACAAATTTTCTTTGACCTATACCCTATGTCTCAGGCAGAAAAATACATAACTCACACAATTTTTTTCGTGAAAAAGTGCGAGCTTCAGACCGAAGAAGTGCTAGATTCAGATCGTGTTCAATTGCATCATGTTGTTCGATAGTGTTAAAGTGTGAATTCCTCTCGTAGTTTCATAGTGATCCACAATGTGGATTTAAGATAAGGAACAATGCATATTTAAGAGAAGAAATAGTGTGGATTTAAGAGAAGAAATAAGTGTGGATTTCAAGAGAAAGTCTAATATATAAATTTGTATAAGGGTAAAGTATTTGCATCTTTGAAGTGTGAAAGAAATATGGTTAGATCTGAAATTGAAGTGTTGTATAATGAATATGGATCTGTGTCTTACAAGTTGTATGGTGAAGAAGAGATAACATATCTCAAGTAAAGTAACCTCAATGTTATGTGAAGTGAAGAGTCTCAAGTGACCTAATCCAATATATGAATAGAAAGAAACTAGAAACACACTTCCATGTAATCAACTAGTAAGGTGTGTTTTGAGCAACCAAGACGAAATCAAGGAAGATAGACTTAGAGACCGAATTTCTAGTGCGTTAATGCAAGGAAGTACCTGCTGGTGCAAAAAAGAAGGAATCTGTGTTGGCGACCGACAAAGAATTAGTGACAAAGGTCTTGGAAGCACACATGTCAAGGTTATAATTCTTGGTCATGGTACTTGTCATCCGAAAGGTCTATAAGAATAATTTCATAGTTTTCCTCTCCAAGAGGAGAGGTTTTCCCTGCCTGGGGAGCCTAATTTTTTGCTTCTTATGTTTTGGTAATTAACTTCGATGAAAAAATAAATAAGCTAAGAAAGGACATAAGTAAATCAAATAAGCTCACAAGTAATTACCAAGAAGAGTAGAATTTCAATTAATCACTAGCCCTCCAAATTCTCAACATTAATTAAATCGACCCAGTTTAATGAAATGCACACTTACCGTAGGTTTGTTCCACCGTATGCACATAATAATTGACTTAATAGTTCATGCCACCATATCCAATACATTGAATTCAACCTTAGACCAGGGAATAGGAATACCCATAGTTAAATGTAATTCGACCTGTGTGTGGAGAGGTCCACTAGGGGGACATGTGGTGGTCCTCGGTCACGGGCTATCCAACATAAAAATAAAATAAAATCGAATTCAACCTTTAGGAGGACTTTAGGAGGATATGGAAATTTTACCTTCAAAAACCAAATCAGAATCCAATTGTGACACTTGTCACGCCTCCCATTGGAAAAATCCAAGAAGATTCTATGCATGCTCACTGGCCGCCATGTCATCAACCCGTACCTATCATACATTTTTTTTAATTTTTCCTAATTTCCGTAATTTAAGATTAACAGACTATAACTTCTTCATCTAAACTCTGCTTTCGATGAATTGAGTTGCGTTGGATTTCGAAATGACCTGATCATTGTTATTCTAGTTTGGTGCAATTATGAGCACTTTAATTTTGAGCTAATTTTTTTCCCTTGATCCAGACTGATCACCCTGCCGTAAAAATTGGTATTCAACACCTTAGCCTTAATAGATATATGATATTTTATAATGAACACTTAAAATATGATTTGAACCACCTTACTAAGGTATTCATGGAAATTGGATACAAAAAAAACCTTAAAGCCATCAAGGAGGAAAAAATGAATACCCTCCTTGGAACTCATTAAAACACACAACTCCAGGTAATCGAAAGAACACCTTCCATGTATCTATGGTGTAATTGATAAAATAGCTAAGGTTTGTAGGAAAAGGAATATCAAGACCAGGTTCAAACCATTAGAGATGATCAACAAAAAATGAAATTGCAGATAACATTAACCAACATCAACTCAACAAAAGTGTACAAAATCGATTTCTCCTATGGTATATGCTACATTTGTGAAAGTGGGAGATCCTTCGGGACAAGAATAAAAGAGGATGAACATACATAAAAAAAATCAATTCAATCACACTTCTTCTCTTACAAAACACTCCCTCCACTCTAAACATGATATTTGTCTTGAAAACAAAAATATTGATGGCAACCAAGTCAATTCACGCCAATATCCCCAATATACTTGACATACAACTCCTCTCCCCAATATACTCGACATACAACTCCTCTCATAATCTAATTCAACAATATTTCATGAAAAATTTAACATATGTATTAAATATACGAATACGAATGAATTCCATGAGATATTTTTCTCACCTCCCACCCTTTTCCTCACTTTCATTTCATAAATCCAATTACGTATGTTTGTAATTGTCAAATGGTGCAACAAGAAGGCCAAATCGACATTTTGAACCGAACATGTTAGCCCTAAATTTTTTTGTGAGTCACTATGAAATGATTTCATAGTGTCTTTTTCGAATTTATTGTCCTCGTCAATATGAAATTATTTCATAGCGTAATTTTAACTTCCTTTAGCTTCAATTGAGTCTTTTTATTTCTTCGTTATATTTCACATTTTAAATCTAAAGGATCCATTTATTTCACTTACCTTTCCATGTGAAAATCCTTTAAAAATACAGAGACAAACACTCGTTAGTTTGTAGACTCCATAGCCCAATGGAATTTTTAGGCATTAAATCAACCACAAATCACAAAAATTCAAACAAAAAAATGCGCATTAATAACTAGACTAAAATTATCAATACAAAGCTAAATCTAATCGTAGATATCCCTCTCCGAGTTTAGAGGGATAGATTCGAAAGAAGAACCGTAAGTTTAATTGTCTCGTCCACAAGAACATTTTCAACAAGAAATTTTTTCTTCTGATTAAAGACAAATCATATTTGCATGATGAATACCATGTCACAAATTCCTTTCGTGTTATATCTATCTCAATTTACAACCATTGAAGAAAATCATAAAGTTCCCAATCATTAATTTCTTTCCTTGGATGTTAATGAAGTAAGACAACATATTATTATAAGTCATGTTCCACTCAAATTAATGAGAGCTTCTAGCTCCCTTGCAAGCTTTTGTGTGACCAAGAGAATGATAAGGGTAATCACCACTTTCTTATTTTCATTCATTCTCTAACTAAAACCATTAAAAGAGAAAATACTATCTCAAATCCTCTTAAAGAACAACATGAATTATATGTTGAATTAAATCAAGAGTTATTTTCAAACTTCCCTATTTCACATGATGTATTTTTTTATTTGATGAGATTCAAGAGCATTCAACCCCATCAAGCAATGGAAAATAAGAAAGAAAAAAAATTCTCCCTTTCTCTGTTTCAAGAGAATCAATTTCAACACGTAAACAAAACAAAAGTTTAGAATGAGGTTTGTTTTTCTCGTTTCAAATCATCCATAAGATATTATGTTGCATGTTTTCCATGATCATTTGGTTAGTTTTATTGTAGTCATCTATGAAGGGAGAATTTTACAAGTTCATCAATAGAGCTATTGAATCCAACGGAAAAGTTAAGCTGCCATTTTCCTCAATTTATTTTTCTTACCTAGAGAAGTGGAATGTAAACTTTAGTTAAGTATCCATTTGCTTGACTGGCTGCATTGGATGTTAGTTATTACTTGGATACGGCGTAATTTTATTAGATTAGAGTGAGTATATGTGTGCCAATAAGCTCGGTACTATGATCATATTTGTAATATTTTCTGCTTGAGTTTCAAGTACAACTTGCACTTTAGTATATATTTCAGATTCTAGTAAAAGTGAATTTGTTTTCATTTCAGTTTGAAGATTTTCACAAAGAGAGGATTTTAGACAGAAAGCACACAGATTTGGGATCAACCCAATGGATTATGCTACTAGATTACTATGTTCTGGCACCTCACAAAGGACATTGCCCTAACTAGAGCCACTATTATGGTCTTATAATTTATAGGATGACAAGGTGATTGACTATTTTATCTCAGTTTATTTAAAAATTTAAATGATATTGCATGTTGCAAATTATTTCCACATATCTCGTGTGTGTGTGTGTGTGTGTGTGAATAGGTATTCAAAAAATACAAAATAGAATTAAAAAAAGAAAAAAGAATAAAAAAGAATAAAAATAAAGATGAGAACCCCATGATAAATAAAAATATAACTAAAAGTGATGCAAATTTAAATGCCACTACTGAGCCGTATTGTTTTATTCTCTACAATAAATTGAATGTTGTGTGCACAGGTTCAAAATTCCACAACAACTGAAGCCATTGTTTAGATCATACAATTTAATCATGATCCAACAAGTTTAAATTTTTTCCCATTAGATTGAGAATAAAATCATACAAATTGTATAATCTTGGCTAATGTTAGCTAGGTAGATGAATAAGGTTGATTCAAATGTTTAAGTTGAAACAATGAAGAAATCAAGAGATATGTGTTGTGGCTTAAAGAATAACCTTTTTATTTAGTATATAATAATACTAAATAAATGGGACCCTTTAGTTTAAAATTCAAAAAATTTATTAGTGTTTGTTTTCATTTTCAATAACCACTATCATTAACTTAAAGAAATTTTGAAAGCTTTAAATAAAGGTTTATGATAGATTAATAAACTGTTGAATTTACATCCATCGCACGCGATCTAAAAATTATGCAAAAATATCTATCGCAAATGGCATATCGCAGAAAATGCATTAATGTATATTTTTCATATGCTATAATTTGCGATATAGCGATTTTCAAGGATATCGCAATGTCGCGATGTTACTGACAGCATTTACAAAGTTATGCATTTGTGATATGATGATACGAAATTCGCGTTTGCGATGATTTCCAATTTACAAAGTCAAGATTTATGATATCATGGAGCATTATGGCTAAATCGCACGCATATCGTAGATTCTGAAAGTCGTTATAATGGTAACATTTCCGCAAATCGAGACTCGTTATATGTTTTAATGTCAAGTTAATGAATGGATTTTCAATTATAAATAAAAAAGGATTTTGTTTTGATCATACATTTCATGATCGATTAATATATTTCATACGCCTTCAACATTTAAAACTATCCCGTCACCTTTCTTATGTCATTATTCTCACTTAATTTGTAAAATCGTTGTGCACGAAGAATGAGATTATACAAGGCAATTTTTCGCAGCATTATGGGAAAGAAAGAGAAAGCTCCGAGTTCCTTTAAAAATAAAGAGATGGTTTCTATACGCGTACACTCATTGCAACAAGGACGCCGGTATCACCAATTCGGGAGGGTATGTTTAATTTGCTTGAAGAAGAAAACCTAAGAGATTAATGGACGTTGCGGCTATTTCGGTTCAAGTACTCCTTCCGAAGCACTTTACGTAGCCGGTTTGTTCATTTGCACCGGATACAGTTGTAAGACCTAGAATTCATTCCGTATACGATATATCAAATGGGTGCCGGATAGCACCGATATTATGGACAGATAAATTAAACTGTGTCAAGAGCTCACGCTGGTCTACCTGCGTAAGATTTGAGGCTTATGTATCATTTTCCGAGCCTCAAGCAACTTACAACAAACAATTTATTGAGAAATTTGCCAAAGAAAATGAAAATTTGGTAGAATGCACTAAAGAATGGTCCAGATTTTAAGATATGAACCACCGAAGAAAGATAAACACTAGATGGGTCAGCACGTCTGTCTACCTCTCCATATTGTTTTGCTAATGCTTTTTATATAGGCTTTTTGGAAATCCCGACATTAATAAGTTTTTTCCCTAATGGTTTCATTACTGTCAGCTTCGTTAACGCTACCATCAGGATCGGGCTAAAATATTGTCCGATAATTTAGCCACTGCCATTTTCACTCACGGCCTGGGGATCTATGTCTCGCAGGATTTATCCTCCTTTTTATCTATCTCGCTTTATGTTATGCATTCCATCCGCTTTGTTTCTAAGTTCCTTTAATGGGTTGGCAATGGACACCAGATCCGGCCCATCCATGTTTATCACAAAGAATCGTGGGAGTCAAAATTCATTCCTCATTTTTATAAAATTTTCATGGCATAATGTTGGCTCTCTGATAGAGGTTAGAGAATAAACATGTCTGTATGTTGTCTCTCAAGGTATAGATATGGTCCTCACTGCAAGATGGTTTGGAGAAGAACTGCTACTTATGTGAGGTTTTGTATTTGCTTCTCATGTTTTTCCTGTGAGTAGTCTGATAAACTGGTAGCTCAGAAATTGCATATAAAACTTTATGACGAGGTTTGATAAAATAATTAAAGAATGCACATGCCATCAAGTAGCATGTGTGAAATGGAAAATACAATACATTTCAACAATGCAGACGTGCACGTAAAAGCTTGGCCAAAAAAGAAAAAAAACAAATACGCATTATGCAAGAAACACATAAAGACAACCCTGCTTACAAAATTTATTCCAAAGTCATTTCTTTGAATAATCAACCGTCATAAGAACAACAAGATATATTATGCCAAAAGATTTCACATGGAACTTTTTGTCAAGAAAGTGATAAAATCACTAATCATAGAATTATGACATGATTATGATTTAACTAAATGAAAGAGTTAATAATTATTTGGCATGGCAAAAGACAAAGGAAGGAAAAAGAGTAGAGCAACACTATCATTGACAATCATAAAGAAATGCTCTTCAATAAATGGGATACACAGAATTTAGGAGGCGTTAAAAGCATCGAGAAGTAGCTACAGCCGCGAACAAGACTACCATTGTAAATGAATTTGCACAAGGTTAATTTAATTTCGTAAACCATTCCGGATACCTACCACAAGCACAACAATTGCAAACAAGAGTGGAAACAGAAGCGGAAGAGAAGGCAAAATCAATTCAAGGATTGACAAAATTAAACTTGGATTCTTAATTGACCCGTCTAGTAAAACCACACAAATAATACAAGACGAATTGCATCACACTCGCCGAGAAGATCGCGCTCAACACTTGCCGACTCCGTCTTTTTCGGGACAATTAGTACCGAAGCCTGGCCAAACTTCCTCTTCTCTCAAATCAATGCCGGATGCTCGCAAATTCAAAGACCAAATTCATAAGTAGTTAGTTGTTAATTTTAGTTTTAGATTTAGTGTTAGTTTTTACTTTTTTTGCCTAGAAAAAGGATGGTCATTTAAACCGAATCCTAATTTTTGTAATAAACTATAATTAGATTTAGTTAGTAGTATTTTAAACTCTTCTCATGCATTTAGAGAAGGGTCCTTAAATTTGTCAAAAACTTATCCTCGTAACATGCACTTCGCACTCGAGGAGGTTTTGATGAATGAATGGAACAAGATTTATTGATATCCGTGTCTAATATCTCATCGATGTTGCATTTCGTATTCTTAGTAGATGTTGGATTTAGAAGATATAAATCATTATCGCTTCTAGCTCCCGAGTAGAATCGATTATAAATGGTACTTTTATCTCTTAACTTTTTCTTGCTTCGTGTTAAAGTGATATTTATGTTCAAGCTTATTTATATATTGATGCTCGAATGCTTCAAATACTTATCATTTGGCACTTTATACGGTGATGACTATTTGTTTATGCTTAATGTATGAATAGCTTATTATGCGATATGTTTTCCACAACTGTTTATCTAACTTTTATATGAAGTGGTTTATCTTTATTGAATTCTTTTCTTATAGCATTTGAATAATCTTTATTATCGCTGTTATTTGAAATTATTTTAGATCGCATAAACAAGATTTTATCCCGGGTTTAGTTTAGAATTAGATATTTCTCGTTTTAATTAGAATACAATTTGCATATGATTAGATTAGAAATAGAATAAAAGCATTTCAATTTAGAACCTTTTTAGAAAGGAAATATCTATTCTCAACACACACACACACATATTGGGAAACGTCCCATTATCCCCGCCTCTGACCCACCACCAAAACTAGTGAGCCAACTACAGTCCGGACCGTGGGTATCCCCCTTGTTGTAGACCCGATTTTCGGGCTTCAACATATTTGGCACTAGAAGGAGGGCCAAACTATGAATGGAAAGTAAATCTAAATCTAAATACCATTTGAGAGTAAAACACCCTCACCATCTCCCCCAACTTCTTCATCGCACTTAAATTGTAAATCTAGAGCTAGAAGTCGCAAGAGCAATGACATCAAGCACAAACCTTGAATTTTCGTAAGAATCTCAAGAGTTGAACCTCCCTGCTGAATCTTGATTCATAAATCCAAATATTTTCAATATCACCTCAAAGATCCTCAGAATCTGTATGCGCTCGTACCTTCATAATATATCCCGCTTCATCCTCTTAATGTGACATGTGAGCGAAAAAGCTTGGCATTCATCCAATCGAGTTAATTTTACCTACAAGGAAGAGAGCTAGGAAATCACCTAAATGGTCCTGACATAGCTAGACTCTCATCATCATCATCCATCTCAACCTCTTCACCACTAAGTCAACCATCCACTCTCCACTTCGTACTATTGTCCCTCACTCCACTCGGAACTTCCACATCACTAATCATCCGTAATTGTAATATCTTCATCTTCTCAATCATTTCTCGCATATCATCTTCTACACTTTCCTCTCTTAGTAGTTCAGTTGATGGCTCAAATTACATGGAATAATCCGGGGCAAGGCTAATGCCCGCATCTCTTGAGTCAAATACCATCCATCCCGAAAAATGGCTACCTAAGTTTAATCCCTCGCTGTGCATGCTGTGCTGCAAGAACATATAAACAATTTTATGCCGTCCGTAAATCTCAATGGAGTGACAATGAAGATGCCGTTGTACGAATTTTTCCCTATACTCTTCAAGGAGTAGCCGGATCATGGTATTTCTCATTACCATCCTGGATCTATCACTAGTTGGGACATCTTTCAAGATCAATTTTTGACTAAATTTTGTGATGACAAAGCGATAGCAACATCATTAATGATCTATCTAATCTTAGAGGCCGAGTCAAAGAACCTATCAAGGATTTTAATTCACGTTTCAATAAACTCGTTAAATAAAATTTCTACTACTTCCAAGCCTAGCGAAGAAGTGGAAAGTGAATGGTACATTTATGCTTTACCATCAAACATAGCAATCTTCGCTGATTGGGCTAACAAAACAACTTTAGCAGACAATATGAAGGAAGCAATAGCAAGAGAGAACATGTATCATACTCTAGAAAGAAAAATGCAATAGATGAATGGAAAACCAAGAAGGTCACTTTTAAGGAAGACCCCAAGAAAAAACAATCGAAAGATCCATTTGATTTAGAAGATTGTAGAAAGTTTTGAAAACCATGTCTAATGAAATGGTTGACCTTAAGAAACAAGTGGCAGAAACATATTCTAAAGTCTTTCAAGCTTTTTTAGAAGAAACCCTTCAACCGAGTCAAAGCCACCAAATTCTATTACTAATGATGAATCGAAGAAGAAGAAGATGAAGCCATACCGAAGAAACTATGAAGAGGAAGTCAGAAGTACAAGGTTTGTGGGATTATCCTCCCGTATGAGGAAGATCAAGATCCTCGCTAGCACCTCGAAGTAGAAATCAACTTGATCCTCCTCAACTCCACTCCTAAGCCAAAGAGTGCAAGCTCATCGACTAAGGATAAAGTTTGGAGAACCAAGAAAAAGACATCAAAAGCAACTCCTAGACTAGCCTAGTCCAAATAGATTCATCAACTTTAAGCAAGAACACTCCATTTTTCCGCATGAAATGGAGTATAATATCATAGAAGATATGAAGAATACTAGGGCTAACATCACTTTTTATGAATCGAGCAAGTTAAAACACCAACAAAAAGGTACTTTAAAAGAATTACATGTTGTAAATTTAAAAACCTTGCCCAATCCCTAATCTCTCAAGCTTCCAATGAGATGGGAAGACTCTGGCCTAATACGATTAGTAAAGTTGATCTTGAAAATATCGCTTTAATTGGAGGAAGGCTGAGATCTCATACTCCTCCATTTCTTCTTACTTATGAAGTTTTCAATAAAAATTTGCATAATCGTTTAGTGGAATCTCGAGGTTCATCTAATATTCTACCAAAATCAATATGTGCAAAGTTGAACATCTGCTGTACACATAGTTCATCTAGATCGATCACAAGTGAAGTGATCAGCGAATTAAATCAGTTACCATAAGGCCGTCACCAAATCCAAAGGTATGTCAAGTTATCAGATATTTTAGTTACAGATATTCTAGAATATTATGGCTTAATTTTAGTAGAGATTGGGCCGGTAGTGCTTCATGGATACTTTGCACCTACTGGTCGCATGTGTGGCTTCCTTACAATGGTAAACCAAATCAAATAAAGGTTGAACAAGAGAAACATAAAAATACATAGTAACAGACCGGGAAGGAGAAAAATGAACCACTTGCATACACCAAGAATATCATCGTTAAATTATTCAAACTTGATTCTTTCTTAGGAAATTTCAATGTCCATATTACCTTATTTAGAACATTCTGCTTTATCTCAAATAGAAAATTTTTCAACGTATAGTCTAAATGTATTAATTTTGTAGATACTCCCGTAAATAAATCTTTATTTTGGAAGTTATTTTTTCGATGGTTCTAAGTCTAATGAAGGAGCTGTGAGCAAGGATGCGTGTTGGTTAGTCCAGAGGGAAACAAAATTATGTTAACTTGCGTAATTTCGAGTTCGATTGCACTAATAACACGTATAGAATATGAGGCTTTAGTCCAAGGGTTACACAAAGCAATCGATTAGAGAGGTAAAATATATACAAGTTTTCGGAGATTCGAAAATTGTAATTAAATTCAGTACGCAATACTATAAATTGTTTATCAAGCTCATTTAAAGCATTATCAATCTTTAGTCCAAGATTCGACCGAACATTTTATAGCATTTAATATTTCATCAATTCCTGCATCTCGTAATGCTGTCTGCACTCTCTACAATAATGTGTAGCTTCCACTCATTCCCGCAAGACTTTAGTCCCGATCGATTTTCAATCGAATTAATATTTAGACCCTTGATTCCTAATAACGTTACTTCTTCA
Source organism: Pinus albicaulis (assembly GCA_034641835.2). Taxonomy (NCBI): domain Eukaryota; kingdom Viridiplantae; phylum Streptophyta; class Pinopsida; order Pinales; family Pinaceae; genus Pinus; species Pinus albicaulis. Next base: position 609,791,584 of record CM076575.1, on the reverse strand, counting down.
ATTGGAGGATTTTCAATGATGATCCCGATATTGTAAACTTTCACATCTAAAGGATCTTACACCAATCAGATAATTGATGAAGACCAAAGATGATGTCAATCGTTCCAAGATAGCACCAATAATGCTATGCCGAAATCGCAGTCAAGAAGACCTTTATGATTTGAAAGATCGTTTTAAAGATCTACCAATTCAAAATTGCAAAGTTTGACTTAAATTATGAATTAGTAAATCTAGAACCGATGCCAAACTACGTAATATCAACTTAGGCCTTGGCCTAACTCCCGAATAAAGTTAGCATACGTTCGTTCTTTGAAAACGATATAAAGTGTTCGCTTGGAACTACGATGAAATGAAAACTTATGACACTTCTATCATCCAAAGATATTGTCCCAATGATAAATGATGAAAAACTTGTCCAACAAAGATAAGAAAGATCCATCCCAATCTAGGAAACCAAATCAAATCTCGAACTTAACAAGTACAGAAAGCCAAGATTATTTTTCCCGTTTGACATTCTAAATGGGTTTCCAATATGGTTCCCGTTAGAAAGAAGAACTAAGACATTAGAATTTGTATTGACTTTCAAAATATTAATAAAGCCTACCAAAAAGATAATTTTCCTTTGCCTCCATGGAGAAAATATTACAGTAAATATAAGATCAGAAATTAATGTCTTCTTAGATGGTTTCCTTCCGGATATAATCAAGTGTTAGTCCATCCGATGATCAATTGAAAACTACATTCGTAACCAAATGGGGCACTTATGCGTATCAAAAGATGCCTTTGGTTTGATCAACGCCGGTGCCACATTTCAGAGAGCTATGGACATTGATTTCAAGGGATTAGTTAATAACCGCTGGTAATTTATTTGGATGATATAACCGTATATTCTAAAAAATGAAGCAATCATCTTATAGATTTGAAGCAGATTACCTAACGCTTCGGGTCTGTAGGACTTCACTTTAATCCGAAAAAGTCCTTTTTGCATTAAGTGAAGGAAACTTCGGATTTATAGTATCGTAACTGAATTCATATTGATCCCGATAGAATAAGGAAATTTCGAAATATTCTTACCTCACAACAAAAGCTATGCAATATTTTCTTGGCCGCATTAATTTCATAAAGAGATTTGTGCCAAATTTTTCAAGAATCGTATCTCCTTTACAAGAAATGATTAAAAATAATTCAAACTTAAAAATGGGGCAACGACGAATATGAGACATTCAATCGATCCAAACAAGCAATTATCAATGCTCCATCTTTAGCAACTCCACATTTTTCTGATCCTTTTATTTTGTACACATTTACCTCTGATAAATCTTATGCTGCAATACTCACTGAAGAAAATCAAGACAAAGCAGAAGCTCTAATTGCCTTTTTCTGTTCAAATTTACAGGGAGCTGAGTTGAAATATTCAGATGTGGAGAAACAAGCTTATGCTGTTTTCAAAGCAATTAAATATTTCAGACCCTTTCTACTCAAAACCCATACAAAAATCATAGTACCGTTTCCAGCGGTAGGAAATATTCTAGTCCAAAAATATGTGGGTGAGAAAAGAGCCAATTGGGTTACTGCCTTAAGCCTAAACGATGTTGAATCATTATATGCTGATATCATATTTTATTTGAAGAATGGATATGCTCCCCCAAATCTCGATCACACTAAGAAAAGAGCTTTAAGGTTGAAGGCTAGACAATATCAGCTTGTAAATGATGTTCTTTCTAGAATTAATTATGGTTCTGTTCTTCTTAGATTCCTGGAAAAATATGAAGCTGAAAAAGTCTTGCAGGAACTTCATGATGGGCCAGCAGGTGGACATTATGTTGGAGATTCTACTGCACATAAGATCCTTCGTGCAGGCTATTACTGACCCACATTATTCAAAGATTCACATAACTATGCAAGGAAATGTCAAACTTGTCACACTGCAGCTGGAAGACAAAAGAAACCATCATTACCATTACAACCAGTCAACATTGAGCAGCCTTTTGATCAATGGGGATTGGACATAATAGGTGAGATCGTTCCTCACTCTTCTAAACAACATAGGTATATCATTACAGCAACTGATTATTTTACGAAATGGGTAGAAGCAGTCCCTCTCAAGACTGCTAATGCTGAGCATATCATCGAGTTTATAGATCAGTTCATAATCACTAGGTTTGGTTTACCTTCTGCTTTAATGTTTGATAATGCATCATATTTTTCTGGTAATGCTATGACTGAATTTGCACTCAAGAGAGGTTTTAAAATTAAATATTCTACCAATTATTATCCACAGGAAAATGGGTTAGCTGAATCTACAAATAAAAACTTAATCATAATCATTAAGTGAACCATTGATCAAAATCATAAAAAATGGCATAAGTCTTTAATATATGCTTTATGGGCAGATCGAATAACGCAAAAGGCTTCTATTGGCACTTCTCCCTTTAATTTAGTTTATGGGAGAGAAGTGGTTCTTCCAACTCATCTAGCGATTCCTTCTCTAGCCTTAGTCCAATATATTGATGAAGAACCAACTTCTTCTTTACAACTAAGACAGATGGAAATAATTAAGTTAGAAGAACAATGAGAAAAAGCCAAAGTAACTCATGCTCATCATCAAGCATTAGTTAAAGCTTCTTTTAATTCAAACATGATAACTAGGAAGGATTCTTAGATAGGAGATTTAGTTCTAAAATGGGACAAGGCTCATGAGGAAAAATGAAAACATACGAAATTTCAACGAATGTGGCTTGGTCCTTTCCAAATTGCAGAGATCATAGGTCCATCAACTTTTATATTACAAGATTTAACAAGGAAAAGAGAATCTTTACCTGTTAATGGACGGATCCTTAAAAAATATTTTCCATAGGAGATCATTCTTGTATTTTGTAGATTAGTTTTCTTTGTTTGTCATAATAAAACCAGTTGTTAATGGTTATATATGGAATTCACAAAAAAGATACAAGTTCTCTTTTTAGATTTTATTTCTTCACTTATATAAATAGAATTCTTTTTAGAATATTGATCATTATTATTCAAAGATACAGTTAAAAGTTTTAAATCTAGAAATAATATTAGTTTCGACTTTGAAAATTTTGACGAAAAGCAACTTTTGGTGAAAGATTGTTTTATATCAGTCCAATGAAAGGTATCAATAACAAAACGAAGATTCTCTGTAGAAAATTCATTTTCCAAAAAACTCTATTATTGTCGTCCAGAGCTATCTTAAGGAAACAATGACTTCCTCCCCACCTAGAAAATTACAAAGTTCAGAGAATAATCCAATGATACACTTTTAACTTAAAGAGTAAGAGGTCTCATCACGAGCCGACTTATCATGATCATAGATATTATAGCTTGCTGACTTTGCTAATACTGCATACCACAACAGGGCAATCACTTAAGATTATTGTAATCAAAAAGCAAGGGGTCTCATCACGAGCCAGCTTGTTCAGCAAAGTTATAAATCAAGTGAATGGCACTGTCATAAATTGGATACCAAACCAAGACATTGTTGTTTAAAGATAAAAAATAAAATAAAATAAAAGCAATAAGTGTGAATATGGATTTCTCTTTGAAAATTGTATATTTTTCTAAGTAGGACACAGGATCATTGCTGGGTAACAGGTAACCCTGTCGAGGCTATAGACGCTTGTTGGCAGTAGTGGCTCTACCTACGACAAATAAGCATATTTAAAACTAATTTACAGAGAAGCCTTTTGTTTTTATCTTTAAAACCAAGTAATGACTGATGTAGATACAAGGACTAGCTTGAGGAAGTCAATAGTCAAAGTTGATCATAGAAGAAATGAAATATCATTCTTAGAATAAAGCATAATGTACTTTGTCTTTTTATAATAAAGTTTGATTTTCTAGAAAATCTTCTGTTTTGAAAAGTTTAGAAAATTCAAAAGAAAAGCAGAGATAACTGGTTCTTCCAAGTGAATCGCCAATTGTTGTGGCCAGCATTTATTGGTGTTTGTTTTCATTTTCAATAAAACTTACTATCATTGACTTAAAAAAAATTCTTTGGAAAATCTTTAAACTAAACTTAAGTTTATGATAGATTAGAATAAAACCTTTCTTTGAATATCACATCCATCGCACGTGATCCAAAAAAACTATGCAGAAAAATATTTATCGCAAATCGCATATCGCAGAAAATATATTAACGGATATTGTTCATATGTTATATTTTGCGATATTGCAATTTCGCGATATTGCGATGTCGCGATATTACGATTTCGCGATGTTATTGATTGCGATTTGCGAAAGTTGCGATTTGCGATATTGCGATAATACGAAATTTGCGATTTGCAATGATTTCGATTTGCGAAAGCTGCAATTTGCGATATTGCGATTTTGCGATATTGCAAAGAAAATCGCAGATCGCACTATCGCAGATTCTTAAAAAACTCGTTATACGAAGTAAATATTTCCGTAAATCGAGACCCGTTATGCGCCTTAATGTCATGTAAATGAATGGATTCTCAATTATTACTGAAAAAGGATTTTGTTTTGATCGAAGGGTTATTTCACGATTAAATAATATATTTAATACGCCTTCAGCATTTAAAACTATCTCGTCACCTTTCTTATGTCATTATTCTCACTTAATTCGTAAAAATACAGGCGCGAAGAACAGGAGACTATACAAAGCAATTTTTAGAGCATTATGGGAAAGAAAGAGAAAGCTCCGAGTTTTGGAAAGAAAGAGAAAGCTCCAAGTTCTGAAAATAAAGAGATGGCTTCCTTATATGCAGACACTGCTTACAACAAAAATGCTAGTATCACCACTTGGGAGGGTATGTTTAATTTGCTTGAAGAAGAAAACCCAAGAGTAATGGATGTTGTGGCTACTGCGGGCTCAAGTAATTCCTCCGAAGCATCTCTTACAGAGCTGGCTTGTTCATTTTTGCACCAGATAGCAGCAAGACCTAGAATTCTTTCGTATACAGATATGGTCAAATGGGTGCTGGATAGCACCGATATCACAGAAAGACAGTTCAAAACTCCAGGTCAAGAGCTCATCGGGTCGTTTACTCCAGAATATTTGAGGCTTATGTATCATTTGTCGGAGCCTCAGGCAACTTACAACAATCAATTTATGGAGAAATTTTCCAAGGAAAATGCCAATTTGGCGGAATGCACCAAAGAATGGTCCAGAAGAGCTGAACCATTGAAGAAAGATAAACATGTTATGTACAGTACTGGTTCACTCACCTCTCCATGTTGTTTTTCTGTTGCTATGTTATACAGGCTTTTTGGAAAGCCTGACATTAAAAAAATTTTGCCTGAATGGCTTCCCTTATTAAATGTTGTTGTCAACGCTACCATTGTAGACTGGGCTAAAATATTGTCTGATAATTTAGCCAAGGCTATTTTCAATTATCGGTCTAAATGGACTGTCTCTCAGAGGATTTATCCTCCTTTTTATCTATCTGCCTATGTTATGGATTCAATTTGCTTTGTTTCTAAGTTCCCTTTAATGGGTTGGAAATGGACAATTTAGGATCCCCTACCCATCCATGTTTATCACAAAGAATTGTGGGAGTCAAAATTCATTCCTCATTTTTACAAGATTTGCCATGGCATAATGTTGCCACTGTATAGAGTGTTGTATAATAAGGATGCTCCAAGGTTGTCTCCTGAAGCAGAAGTAGATATTCTCCCTATCGCAAGATGGTTTGGAGAAGAACTGTTTACTTATGTGAGGGTTTTTGGGAGCTTTGCTTCTCCGCATGTTTTGCCCAAGTATGTTCCAGATAAACTCATAGCTTGGGAAATTGCATATCAAACCTGTGGAGACAGAGGTTTGAAAAAAGAATTAAAGGATAAAAAGAAAGCCATCTGGCCACAATTTCCTGTGTCCTGCAGAGCATTTTCATTATTTGATGTTGGTCACGCATTTAATGAAGTAAGCAATGTTACATGTTAAAAATTGTTTAAGTTTCCGAGAAGGCTATTTGATCCATATGGTATTGTTAAGGATTTCACCACTGTTGTCAAAGTAAGAGTATTTTCTGGAGAAGAAGATATTTTTGATGATATCTTTCAAGAAAAATGTTCATTTAAAGACATTTTGAATTTAGCTCAAACACAGTTCTCCCCGGAATAATTTCAAGAGTTTAAAATATACAGATAAAGAAGATTGACTACTATTCCTTTGGATAATTTGCGCTTGGAACCCGCAAGGGAACCAACTCCTAGTGTCAGTCTCAATTGTAGCTCAGATTTAGAGAGATCTAATTCAAATCCTGACAAAGAAATTTCTGAACATTCTAAAAAATATGACCAGGATAAAAGTGAAGGCTCAGTGAAAGATACAGTTCAATCAAAAGAGTTGTCACAAAAACAGACTTCAACTTCTCCACAGTTGAATCTTCCACCTCTTAATGTACAACAACCATCCATCAACACTTAGTTAGATAAAGAATGGGAATCATTTAATGATTTGATTAATTTTGAAGGATAGAACATACAAACTCCTGTACAGACAGCAAAAGCTTTGATTATAGAAATAAGTGGCAATGTCACAGAAAAATAACATATACCCATTACTCCCTCTGCCGAGCTTGTACTTAAAATAGAGGAAATTCCTCCTCTGGATATATTCTACAGCCTGCAACATAAAGCAGTAGTAAGGAAGCAAAGAAAGAAGAGAAAATTAGAAAGTGCACTCTCTACTGATGCAGAACAATTGGGTGTTTTATGGAAAGATCCTACTACAAATCCCACTGAAAATCTTACTAAATTATCTCAGATAACAGGAGCTTATGCCTCCGCGACTATTGACAAAGCATCTGAGGTAAGACTATTATTAATGAAAAAGATGATCAGATACAAGTTCTGCAACAAAAATTGCAACAAGCACATGCCAACAGTGAAGCACAGGTGAAATTTGAAAAATTACAGCAAGAGTTTCAGCAAATGAAGATCAGGTATATGAAAAGTTTGGCTGAAAAAGAAAAACAAATACAGATTATGCAAGAAACGCATAAAGACGACCCCAAGCTTACAAAATTTATCTGAGAGTCTATTTGTTTGAATAATCAACTGCTGCAACAACAAGATATATTATGCCAGAAAGTCTCGCAGTGGAACTCTTTTTGTCAAGAAAGTGATAAGATCACTAATCATGTCATAGAATTACAAATGATTATGATTTAACTAATGAAAGAGTTACTAATTATTTGGCATGGAAAAAGACAGAGGAAGGAAAAAGAGTAGGAGCATCAATTATTAATTACAGTCATAAGGAAATACTCTTCAATAAATGGGATACACAGATCAGAGAGGCAGAGGAAGCAGCTACAACAGCAAGCCACATTACTGATTGTGTAAATGAGAATTTTCACAAGGTTAATTTAATTTCAGAAACCATTCCGGGATACCTACCGCAAGCACAGCAATTGCAAACAGAGTGGAAACAGAAAGCAGAAGAGAAGGCAAAATAAATTCAAGAATTGAAAAAATTAAACTCGGATTCTTACTCGACGTGTCTAGTAAAACCACACAGTCAATGCAGTATTCTTAATTGCATCATTAATTTTGCTGAGAAGATTGCGCCCACACTTGCTGATTCCATCTTTTCAGGACAATTGAAATTTGAAGTCGACCAGTCCCCTCTTCTTAAATCAATGCTGGATGCTTGCAAATTCAAAGACCAAATTCACAAGTAGTTAGTTGTTAATTTTAGTTTTAGATTTAGTGTTAGTTTTACTTTATTTTTTCCTAGAAAAAGGACGGTAATTTAAACCGAATCCTAAATTTTTGTAATAAACTATAATTAGATTTAGTTAGTAGTATTTAGACCCTTCTCATGCATTTAGAGAAGGGTCCTGAAATTTGTCAAAAAATTATCCTCAGAACATGCATTTCTGCACCCTCAGAGGAGGTTTTGATGAATGAATGGAATGATATTTATTGATATCTGTGTCTAGTATCTGCTACTGATGTTGCATTTTTGTACTCTTAGTAGATGTTGGATTTAGAATATATAATTCATTATTACTTCTAGCTCCTGAGTAGAACCAGTTATAAATGGTACTTTTATCTCTTAACTTTTTCTGCTTCTGTGTTAAAAGTGATATTTACGTTCAGTTATTTATATATTGATGCTTGAATGTTTAAGTTATCATTTGGCACTTTTGTACGGTGATGACTATTTGTTTATGCTTAATTTATGAATAACTTATTATGCGATATGTTTTTCACAACTGTTTCATCTAACTTTTTATACGAAATGGTTTATTTTTATTGAATCCTTTTCTTATAACGATTGAATGATCTTTATTATCGATTGTTATTAGGAAATCATTTTATATAGCATAAATAAGATTTTTATCTACAGGTTTTAGTTTAGAATTAGGTAATAATACCATTTTTAATTAGAATACAATTTGCATATGATTAGATTAGAAATAGAATAAAAGCATTTCACTTATGAACCTTTTTAGAAAGGAAATATATATTCTCAACACACACACACACATATTGGGAAACTAGTCCCATTATCCCCAGTCGGACCCACTACACCAAACGGAAAAGGAGCTGCTAACCAAGGTCTGGACTGGGTGGGTATCCCCCTTGTTGTAGACCCGATTTTCGGGGCTTCAACATATTTGGTGCTAGAAGGAGTGTAACGAAATATGAATGGCAATTAAATCTAAATCTAAATACCATTCTGAGAGTAAATCATCCTCACCATCTCCCTCGACTTCTCCATCGCACTCAAAAAATTTAAATCTAGAGCCAAAACTCGCAAGAAGAACAGACACTACTACAAACCCTAACTTTTCAGAAGAATCTGCTATTGAACCTCCTGAAGTTGAATCTTTGATTCATAAACTTTAGCGATTTTCAATATCATCTCAAAGATTTGATAAATCTCAAGGCATTGTAACTTCACAATATAATCCTGCTCATCCTCTTACCAGATTACAGAGTGAAAAGCTTGGCATTCAACCAACTGAGTTACCTCTACCTACAAGGAAAAGAGAAAGGAAATCACCTAAAGGGTCTGATAGCGAGACTCTTTGATCATCATCCATCTCAAATTCTTCACCGCGAAGTCAACCATCCACCCCTCCACTTCAGACTATTGTCCCTCACTCCACTGGAACTTCCACATCACCTTCTCAATCATCTGTAATTATAATATCCTCATCTTCTCAATCACAGATATTATCTTCTACACTTTCCTCTGTTAGTAGTTCAGCGATGGCTCAAATGCCATGGAATAATCCAGAGGCAGTCTTAATGCCTGCACCTTTGAGTCAATTACCAGCCCATCCTGAAAAATGGCTGCCTAAGTTTAATCCTGAAGTAGGCATGCTAGCAGAAGAACATATAAACAATTTCTTGATGTCCATAAATCTCAATGGAGTTATTAATGAATATGTTGTTGTCCGACTTTTTCCCTATACCCTACAAGGAGCAGCTGGATCATGGTATTTCTCATTACCATCTGGATCCATCACTAGTTGGGATATCTTTCAAGATCAATTTTTGACTAAATTTGGTGATTACAGGTCTACAACAACATTGATCAATGATCTATCTAATCTTATAGCTGACTCAAAAGAACTTGTCAAGGATTTCAATTCACATTTCAATAAATTGTTAAATAAAATCCCTACTGCTTCCAAGCCTAGTGAAGAAGTGCGAAGTGAGTGGTACATTTCTGCTTTACCATCAAACATAGAAATCTTCGTTGATAGGGCTAATAAAAAAACTTTAGCAGAAAACATGAAGGAGGCAATAGTGGTAGAGAAACGTATCATTGCTTTAGATAAGAAAAATGTGATAGAAGAACGAAAATCCAAGAAAGTCACATTTAAGGAAGATCCCAAGAAAAAACAATCAAAAGATCCATTTGATTTAGAAGGATTGCATAAAGTTTTGAAAACCATGTCTAACGAAATGGTTGACATTAAAAAACAAGTGGTAGAAACATCTTCTAAGAAGTCTTTCAAACCTTTTAGAAGAAACCCTTCAACTAATCCAAAGCCACCAAATGTTATTACAAATGTTGAATCAGAAGAAGAAGAAGAAGAAACTGCTACAGAGGAAACTACCGATGAAGAAGAAGTTGTAGAAGTACAAGGTATGTGGGATTTTATCCTACCAGATGAGGAAGATCAAGAATCATCACCAGTTAGCACTCGAAGTAGAAATCAACTTGATCCTCCTCAACCCACTCCTAAGTCAAAGAGTGCAAGCTCATTGACTAAGGATAAAGTTGCACCCAAGAAAACGACATCTAAAGCAATTCAAACCAGCTCAGTCCAGACAGATTCATCAACTCTATCAAGAACACTCATTGTTCCAGATGAAATGGAGTATAATATCATAGAATACATGAAGAAGACTAGGGCTAACATCACTTTTTATGAATTGAGCAAGTTAAAACACCAGCAAAAGGTACTTTTGAAAGAATTACATGATGTACCAAAAAAACCTTTGCCCGATCCTGTGATTTCTCAAGCTTCCAACGAGATGGGAAGACCTCCAGCTAATGCGATCAGTAAATTCAATCTAGAAAATATCACTTTAATTGGAGGAAGGTCGAGATCTCATACTCCTCCATTTCTTCTTACTTATGAAGTTTTCAATAAAAATTTGCATAATTGTTTAGTGGATTCTGGAGCTTTGTCTAATATTCTACCAAAATCAATATGTGCAAAGTTGAACATTCAACCACAAAAATCTACTGTACTCATAGTCCAGTTAGATCGATCGCAAGTTGAAGTGATTGGCGAATTAAATCAGGTTACCATAAGGCTGTCATCAAATCCAAAGGTATGTCAAGTTATTGATATTTTAGTTGCAGATACTCCAGAATTTTATGGCTTAATTCTTAGTAGGGATTGGTTAGAAAAAATTCATGGATATTTTGCAATTGATTGGTCACATATGTGGCTTCCTTACAATGGTAAACCAAATCAGATAAAGGTTGACCGAGAAAAACATCAGAAATACATAGTAATAGAACTGGAAGCATAGAATGAACCAGTTTCATAGAGCAGTAATATCATTAGAAATTATTCAGTTGATTCTTTCTAGGAAATTTCAATGCTCATACTTCACCCTATTTATAACATTCAGTTTTATCTCAAATAGAAAATTTTTCTCAAACAGATAGTTCTAAATGTATTAATTTTGTAGATACTCCTGTAAATAAATCTTTATTTTGGAAATTATTTTTTGATGGTTCTAAGTCTAATGAAGGAGCAGGAGCAAGATGCGTTCTAGTTAGTCCAGAGGGAAACAAAATTATGCTGACTTGTATACTTGAGTTTTATTTCACTAATAACACCGCAGAATATGAGGCTTTAGTCCAAGGATTATACAAAGCAATCGGATTAGACATCAAATATCTACAAGTTTTCGGAGATTCGAAAATTGTAATTAAACAGGTACGCAATACTATACATTTTTTATCAGGTCATTTAAAGCATTATCAATCTTTAGTCCAAGATCTGACTGAACATTTTATAGCATTTAATATTTCATCAATTCCTAGAATCCAGAATGCTAGTTCAGACCTCCTAGCTAACGTAGCTTCCAAGCTCATTCCTGCAGAAGACTTTAGTCCTGATCGATTTTCAATTGAATTAATCTTTAGACCTTCGATTTCTGATAACGTTACCAATTGGAGGATTTTCAAAAATGATCCTGATATTGTAAGCTTCCTCACAACTAAAGGATTTTACACCAATCAGATAATTGATGAAGACCAACATGACAAACAATTACAACATGATAGCACTAATAATGCTATGCCAAAGTCAGTAGTCAAGTTAGAAGACCTTTATGATTTGAAGGATCGATTCAAAAGATCTACCAATTCAAAATTGCAAAGTTCAACTCTATATTATGAATTAGTAAATCTAGGAACTGATACCAAACCACAGAATATCAACCTAGGCCTTAGTCTAGCTCTCGAAGAAAAATTAGCATATGTTCGTCTTTTGAAACAATATAAAAGTGTCTTTGTTTGGAACTATGATGAACTCAAAACTTATGACACTTCTATCATTCAACATACTATCCCAATGATAAATGATGAAAAACCTGTCCAAAAAAAGCTGAGAAAAATCCATCCCAATCTAGAAAATCAGATCAAATCTGAACTCAATAAGTTATTGAAATCCAAGATTATTTTTCCCGTTCGACATTCCAAATGGGTTTCCAATATGGTTCCTGTTAGAAAGAAGAACGGAGACATTAGAATTTGTATTGACTTTCGAAATATTAATAAAGACTGTCAAAAAGATAATTTTCCTTTGCCTCCCATGGAGCAAATATTACAGGCAATTGCAGGATCAAAATTAATGTCTTTCTTAGATGGTTTCTTTGGCTACAACCAAGTGTTAGTCCATCCTGATGATCAATTGAAAACTACATTCAGAACCAAATGGGGCACTTATGCATATCAAAATATGCCTTTTGGTCTGATCAACGTTGGTGCCACATTTCAAAGAGCCATGGACATCGCCTTCAAGGGATTAGTTAACAAATCAGTGGTAATCTATTTAGATGATATAACTGTATATTCCAAAAAACGAAGCAATCATCTTAGAGATTTGAAGCATATCTTCCAACGTTGTCAAAGGTATGGAATTTCACTTAACCCGAAAAAATCTTTTTTTGCATTAAGTGAAGGAAAACTTCTTGGATTCATAGTGTGAAAATCTGGAATTCATATTGACCCTGATAGAATCAAGGAGATTTCTGAAATATCTTTACCTCACAACAAGAAAGCTATGCAATCTTTCCTTGGCCAATTTAATTTTGTAAAGAGATTTGTACCAGATTTTTCAAGAATTGTATCTCCTTTACAAGCAATGATTAAAAAGAATTCAAACTTCAAATGGGGCCAAGATGAATATGAGGCATTTAATCTGATCAAACAAGCAATCATTAATGCTCCATCTTTAGCAACTCCAAATTTTTCCGATCCTTTTATTTTGTATACATTTTCCTCTAATAAATCTTATGCTGCAATACTCACTCAAGCAAATTAAGACAAAGCAGAAGCTCCAATCGCTTTTTTCAGTTCAAATTTATAGGGAGCTGAGTTGAATTATTCAAATGTAGAGAAACAAGCTTATGCTGTTTTCAAAGAAATTAAATATTTCAGACCCTTTTTACTTAAAACCCATACAAAAATCATAGTACTATTTCCAGCGGTAAGAAATCTTTTAGTCCAGAAATATGTGGGTGAGAAAAGAGCCAATTGGGTTACTGCTTTACAAGAACATGATGTAGAAATTAAACCAGCAAATATTGTAAGAGGTCAAGGCTTTTGCAAAATACTAGCTAGAGCATCGCAAATTTCTGAAAAATCATATGTAGAGATACAAATGTATGAGGTAAGCCTAAATGATGTTGAATCATTATATGTTGATATCATTTTTTATCTAAATAATGGATATGCTCCTCCAAATCTTGATTACACCAAGAAAAGAGCTCTAAGGTTGAAAGCTAAACAATATCAGCTTGTAAATGATGTTCTTTTTAGAATGAATTACGATTATGTTCTTCTTAGATGTCTGCAGAAATTTGAAGCTGAAAAAGTCTTGCAGGAACTTCACGATGGGCCAACAGGTGGACATTATGCTGGAGATGCTACTGCACATAAAATTCTTCGCGCAGGCTATTACTGGCCCACATTATTCAAAGATTCACATAGCTATCTAAGAAAACGTCAAGTTTGTCAAACCACTGCTGGGAGACAAAAGAAACCATCATTGCCATTACAACCAATAAAAATTGAACAACCTTTTGATCAATGGGGATTGGACATAATAGGTGAGATCGTTCCTCACTCTTCCAAGCAACATAGGTATATCGTTACAGCAACTGATTATTTTATGAAATGGGTAGAAGAATTCCCTCTCAAGACTGTTAATGCTAAGCATATCATCGAGTTCATAGATCATTTCATAATCACCAGGTTTGATTTACCTTCTAATTTAATGTTTGATAATGCATCGTATTTTTCTGGTAATGCTATGACTGAATTTGCACTCAAGAGAGGTTTTAAACTTAAATATTCTGCCAATTATTATCCACAGGGAAATGGGTTAGCTGAATCCACAAATAAAAAATTAATTAGAATCATTAAGTGAACCATTGATCAAAATCATAAAAATTGGCATAGTTCTTTAATATATGCTTTATGGGCAGATCGAATAACGCAGAAGGCTTCCATTGGCACTTCTCCCTTTAATTTAGTTTATGGGAGAGAAGTGTTTCTTCCAACTCATCTAGCGATTCCTTCTTTAGCCTTAGTCCAATATATTGATGAAACACCAACTTCTTCCTTATAACTAAGGCAAATGGAAATAATTAAGCTAGAATAACAAAGAGAAAAGGAAAAATTAACTCATGCTCATCACCAAGCTTTAGTAAAAGCTTCTTTTGATTCAAACATGATAACTAGAAAAGACTTTCAGGTTGGAGACCTAGTTTTAAAATGGGATAAGGCTCATGAGGAAAAAGGAAAACATATGAAATTTCAACGAATGTGGCTTGGTCCTTTCCAAATTGCAGAAATCATAGGTCCATCTACTTTTATGTTACAGGCTTTAACAGGGAAAAGAGAGTCTTTACCTGTTAATGGACACATTCTCAAAAAATATTTTCCATAGGAGATCATTCTTCTATTTTGTAGATTAGTTTTCTTTATTACCATAATAAAACCGGTTGTTAATGGTTACATTTGGAATTCATGAAAAGAATACAAATTTTCTTTTAGATTTTTTTTTTTTTTTTCACTTATATAAATAGAAATCTTCTAGAAAATTGATCATTATTATTCAAATATACAGTTAAAAGCTTTAGGCCTAACAATGATATTAGTTTCAACTTTTTTAGATTTTGATTATAAATGACCTTTAAGTGAGAAATTGTTTTATATTAGTTCAATGAAAGGTATCAATAACAAAATGAAGATTCTCTGTAGAAAATTTCTTCCTAAAAACTCTACCATTGTCGTCTAGAGCTATCTTAAGGAAACAATGAATTCCTCCCCACCTAGAAAATTACAAAATTCAGGGAATAATCCAATGATACACTTTTAAATTAAAGAGTAAGAGATCTCATCACGAGCTGACTTATCATGATCATAGATATTATAGCTTGCTGACTTTTCCAATACTGCATACCACAACAAGGCAATGACTTAAGATTATTGCAATCAAAAGGCAAGGGGTCTCATCATGAGCCAGCTTGTTCAGCAAAGTTATAAATCAAGTGAATGGCACTGTCATAAACTGGCTACCAAACCAAGACATTTTTCTTTAAGGATAAAAAAGAAAATAAAAGCAATAAGTGTGAATATGGATTTCTCTTTGAAAATTGTATGTTTTTCTAAGTAGGACACAGGATCATTGCTGGGTAACAGGTAACCCTGTCGAGGCTATAGACGCTTGCTAGCAACAGTGGCTCTACCTATGACAAATGAGCATATTTAAAACTGATTTACAGAGAAGCCTTTTGTTTTTATCTTTAAAATGAAGTAATGACTTATGTAGATACAAGGACTAGCTTGAGGAAGTGAATAGTCAAAGTTGATCATAGAAGAAATGAAATATCATTCTTAGAATAAAACATAATGTACTTTGTCTTTTTATAATAAAGTTTGATTTTGTGGAAAAAATTTTGTTTTGAAAAGTTTAGAAAATTCAAAAGAAAAGCAGAGATAACTGGTTCTTCCAAGTGAATCGCCAACTGTTGTGGCCAGCAACAACCCCCCTTCTTATTTAATATTAGTAATAATACTAAATAAGTGGGGACCCTTAGCTTAAAAATCCAAAAAAATTATTGGTGTTTGTTTTCATTTTCAATAAAACTTACTATCATTGACTTAAATAAATTTCTTTGGAAAACCTTTAAACTAAACTTAAGTTTATGATATATTAGAATAAAAAAACTATGCAGAAAAATATTTATCGCAAATCGCATATCGTAGAAAATATATTAACGGATATTGTTCATATGTTATATTTTGCGATATTGCGATTTCGCGATATTGCGATGTCGCGATATTACGATTTCGTGATGTCACTGATTGCGATTTGCGAAAGTTGCGATTTGCAATATTGCGATAATACGAAAGTTGCGATTTGCAATGTTTTCGATTTGCGAAATCTGCGATTTGCGATATTGCGATTTTGTGATATTGCAAAGCAAATCGCAGATCACACTATCGCAGATTCTTAAAAAGCTCGTTATACGAAGTAAATCTTTTCGTAAATCGAGACCCGTTATGCGCCTTAATGTCAAGTTAATGAATGGATTTTCAATTATTAGTGAAAAAGGATTTTTTTTTTATCGAAGGGTTATTTCACGATTGAATAATATATTTCATACACCTTCAGCATTTAAAGCTATCCCGTCACCTTTCTCATGTCATTATTCTCACTTAATTCGTAAAAATGTAGGCACGAAGAACAGGAGACTATACAAAGCAATTTTCAGAGCATTATGGGAAAGAAAGAGAAAGCTCTGAGTTCTGGAAAGAAAGAGAAAGCTCCAAGTTCTGAAAATAAAGAGATGGCTTCCTTATACGCAGACACTGCTTGCAACAAAGATGTTGGTATCACCACTTGGGAGGGTATGTTTAATTTGCTTGAAGAAGAAAACCTAAGAGTAATGGATGTTGCAGCTACTGTGGGCTCAAGTAATTCCTCCGAAGCATCTCTTATAGAACTGGCTTGTTCGTTTTTGCATCGGATAGCAACAAGATCTAGAATTCTTCTGTATACAAATATGGTCAAATGGGTGCTGGATAGCACCGATATCACAGACAGACAGTTCAAAACTCCAGGTCAAGAGCTCATCGGGTCGTTTACTCCAGAAGATTTGAGGCTTATGTATCATTTTCCGGAGCCTCAGGCAACTTACAACAAACAATTTATGGAAGAATTTTCCAAGGAAAATGCCAATTTGGCGGAATGCACCAAGGAATGGTCCAGAAGAGATGAACCATTGAAGAAAGATAAACATGGTATGTACAGTACTGGTTCACTCACCTCTCCATATTGTTTTGCTGCTGCTATGTTGTGCAGGCTTTTTGGAAAGCCTGACATTAATAAGTTTTTTCCTGAATGGCTTCCCTTATTAAATGCTGCTGTCAACGCTACCATTGTAGACTGGGCTAAAATATTGTCTGATAATTTAGCCACAGCTATTTTCAATGGTCTAAATGGTATCTCTCGAGGAGGATTTATACTCATTTTATCTATCTGCCTATGTTATGGATTCAATCTACTTTGTTTCTAAGTTCCCTTTAATGGGTTGGCAATCGATAATTCAGGATCCCCTGCCCATCCATGTTTATAACAAATAATTGTGGGAGTCAAAATTCATTCCTCATTTTTACAAGATTTTCCATGGAATAATGTTGCCACTGTATAGAGTGTTGTATAATAAGGATGCTCCAAGGTTGTCTCCTGAAGCAGAAGTAAACATTCTCCCTGTCGCAAGATGGTTTGGAGAAGAACTGTTTACTTATGTGAGGGTTTTTGGGAGCTTTGCTTCTCCTCATGTTTTGCCCAAGTATGTTCCGGATAAACTCATAGCTCAGGAAATTGCATATCAAACCTGTAGAGACAGAGGTTTGACAAAAGAATTAAAGGATAAAAATAAAGCCATTTGGCCACAATTTCCTGTGTCCTCCGGAGAATTTTCATTATTTGATGTTGGTCACACATTTAAGGAAGTAAGAAGTGTTACATGTTTAAAATTGTTTAAGTTTCCGAGAAGGCTATTTGATCCATATGGTATTGTCAAGGATTTCACCACTGTTGTCAAAGTAAGAGTATTTTCTGGAGAAGAAGATCTTTTTGATGATATGTTTCAAGAAAAATGTTCATTTAAAGACATTTTTAATTTAGCTCAAACACAGTTCTCCCCAGAATAATTTCAAGAGTTTAAAATATACAGAGAAAGAAGATTGTCTACTATTCCTTTGGATAATTTGCGCTTGAAACCCGCAAGGGAACCAACTCCTAGTGTTAGTCTCAGTGGCAGCTCAAATTTAGAGAGATCTAAGTCAAAGTTTGACAAAGAAATTTCTGAACATTCTAAAAAATCTGATCAGGATAAAAGTGAAGGCTCAGTTAGAGATACAGCTCAATCAAAAGAGATGTCACAACAACAAACTTCAACTACTCCACAGTTGAATATTCCACCTCTTAATGTACAACAACCATCCATCATCACTTAGTTAGATAAATAATGGGAATCATTTAATGATTTGATTAATTTTGAAGGTCAGAACATACAAACTCTTGTACAAACAGCAAAAGGTTTGGTTACAGAAATAAGTGGCAATGTCACAGAAAAATAACATATACCCATTACTCCCTCTACTGAGCTTGTACTTAAAATAGAGGAAATTCCTCCTCTGGATATATTCTACATCCCACAACATAAAGTAGTAGTAAGGAAGAAAAGAAAGAAGAGAAAATTAGAAAGTGCGCTCTCTACTGATGTAGAACAATTGGATGTTTTATGGAAAGATCCTACTACATATCCCACTGAAAATCTTACTAAATTATCTCAGATAATAGGAGCTTATGCCTCCATGGCTATTGACAAAGAATCTGAGGTAAGGTTGTTATTAAATGAAAAGGAGGATCAAATACAAGTTCTGCAACAAAAATTGCAACAAGCACATGCCAACAATGAAACGCAGATACGATTTGAAAAGTTACAGCAAGAGTTTCAGCAAATGAAGATCGGGTATCAGAAAATCTTGGCCAAAAAATAAAAACAAATACAGATTATGCAAGAAATGCATAAAGGCGACCCCAAGCTTACATAATTTATCTCAGAGTCTATTTCTTTGAATAATCAACTACTGCAACAACAAGATATATTATGCCACAAAATCTCACAGTGGAACTCTTTTTGTCAAGAAAGTGATAAAATCACTAATCATGTCATAGAATTATGACATGATTATGATTTAACTAATGAAAGAGTTACTAATTATTTGGCATGGAAAAATACAGAGGAAGAAAAGAGAGTAGGAGCACCAATTATCAATGATATTCATAAAGAAATGCTCTTCAATAAATGGGATGCACAGATCAGAGAGGCAGAAAAAGCAGCAGAGGAAGCAACTACAACAGCAAGCTACATTACTGATTGTGTAAATGAGAATTTGCACAAGGTTAATTTAATTTCAGAAACCATTCCGAGATACCTACCACAAGCACAGCAATTGAAACCAGAGTGGAAATAGAAAGCGGAAGAGAAGGCAAAATCAATTCAAGGATTGACAAAATTAAACTGGGATTCTTACTGGACATGTCTAGTAAAACCACACAGTCAATGCAGTACTCTTAATTGCATCATTCATTCTACTGAGAAGATCGCGCCCACACTTGTTGATTCCTTCTTTTCGGGACAATTGAAATTTGAAGTCGGCCAGCCCCCTCTTCTCAAATCAATGTTGGATGCTTGCAAATTCAAAGACCAAATTCACAAGTAGTTAGTTGTTAATTTTAGTTTTAGATTTAGTGTTAGTTTTACTTTATTTTTGCCTAGAAAAAGGACGGTCATTTAAACCGAATCCTAAATTTTTTGTAATAAACTATAATTAGATTTAGTTAGTAGTATTTAAACCCTTCTCATGCATTTAGAGAAGGGTCCTGAAATTTGTCAAAAACTTATCCTCAGAACATGCACTTCTGCACCCTCAGAGGAGGTTTTGATGAATGAATGGAACGAGATTTATTGATATCCGTGTCTAGTATCTGCTACTGATGTTGCATTTCTGTACTCTTAGTAGATGTTGGATTTAGAAGATATAAGTCATTATTACTTCTAGCTCCTGAGTAGAACCAGTTATAAATGGTACTTTTATCACTTAACTATTCTGCTTCTGTGTTAAAAGTGATATTTATGTTCAGTTATTTATATATTGATGCTTGAATGTTTAAGTTATCATTTGGCACTTTTGTACGGTGATGACTATTTGTTTATGCTTAATGTATGAATAACTTATTATGCGATATGTTTTTCACAACTGTTTCATCTAACTTTTTATATGAAATGGTTTATTTTTATTGAATCCTTTTCTTATAACAGTTGAATGATCTTTATTATCGATTGTTATTCGAAATCATTTTAGATCGCATAAATAATATTTTATCCCGAGTTTAGTTTAGAATTAGGTATTTCTGTTTTAGTTAGAATATAATTTGCATATGATTAGATTAGAAATAGAATAAAATCATTTCACTTAGGAACCTTTTTAGAAAAGAAATATCTATTCTCAACACACACACACATATTGGGAAACTAGTCCCATTATCCCCAGTCGGACCCACTACACCAAACGGAAAAGGAGCTTCTAACTAAGGTCCGGACCGGGTGGGTATCCCGCTTGTTGTAGACCCAATTTTCGAGGCTTCAACACTGCCCTATGTCATAGATCTACAAGTGGCTCACAAGCCTCTTACTCTCCATCCATCTTCCCTCCTCCAAGTTTGGTTGCCCTTGATTATTCTCTCCCTTGGCATCTTCCCAATGAAGACCACCAATCTTCCCAAGAAATTATTCCTTCTTACACCTCATGGAGGGTTGAGATGTAACCCATTGGAGGTTTCTCAAGAGAGAACTCTCACCAACTAACCCCTTGAATCCGACAGAACCCAAGAGTGCTAGAAACAAAACATCATTAGGGGATGGCACCTCATGCATGATGCTCCCCAGATCCTTGCACCATAACACCTTATGTTGCATGCAACTCAAGAAGGGTGCAAAGGAATGAGTGTTTATCCCTTCTTGGATCAAACCCATATTGCACAACACTATATAAGCTGGCCTCTCCTCATCAACAAAGAATTTCTATCCTGGGCCATGTGAAGAAAAAATTCCAAAGCCTTTCATGAAATCTTCTGAAGTGTTATAGCATGGAAATTTTTGCATACCTTTGGAAGCCCTTAAGACATCTTGTAGGGCTACAAGAGTCTCTTTCTACAATGCATTGGCTGGTCCAATTGCTGATATGGTTGGCTGCCCCTTTATGAACATGACAGTGCTGGTAGAAGCCTCCTCAAGTGGGAAAGAGAGCTCCTCCTCCTCTGGCCATCTACCCACTTCTTCTTTTGGCCCTCCATTCTCTGCACTCCCTCCCTGAGAACTGGAAGTGCACCCATCTTCTCCTTTCTTGGTGTCCTCACAATGAAGACTGCCATTTTCCCAAAGGATATTTTTCTTTTCTTTTCGTTTCATGATATGTTGAAATGCATCTTCTTGGAGATCCCTTAGAGGAGATCTCATGTCCACAAACATCTTGAACCCATAAGGATCTGAATGTAAAGAAGTCAAACCCTCCTTACTGCTATCTCTTGACAGCACTATAGCCCTCCTCTAGGGTGTTTTGGCTATCTCATGCAGCAACTCCCGGATGAGTATTTGGTTTTGCCTGTATTTGTTTGGAAAAAGGTTCACTCCATCCTCCAAGAACTCATACTTCAACCTCAAGGGTTGTGTGTAACTTATCAGAGATTCATGAGGTTGATGGTTCAAATCTCCCTAGAACCCTCCAAGCTTGAACAACGCAGTGCAATCCTGCTGCTCTACCTCAGCAGTACTATTTGATCCTATGCCATATGCAAACAAATATCCAAACCCTTCCATAACATTTTCTGAAATGTTGAGATATGGAAATTGATGTATACCTTTGTGAGCCTTTGGGACATCTTCTATGGCTACAAGAGGTCCCTTCTCCAATATGTTGGCTGATCCAACTATTGGTATAGATGGCTGCTCTCTCAAAGTCATGGCAGCGCTAATACTTGCCTCTTCCCCTGGTGATGTGGGTCTTCCTTCTTCTATTAGTTGAATAAACTGAAGAGAATCTAGGGTTTCTTTGAAAGCCCTAGGTTGGCACTTGTATTCTGCCAAATACCCACTCAGATTTTCATGCTCTAAGTGGTCTCCTTGTTATTCACTTCCTCTACAAGAACAGGAAGTGTATGCATCTGCCTTTTGCTTCTTGAAACCCTCTAGAGGTCTCATCGCAATTTTCTCCTCCTTGAAACCCTCTTGGAGTTTCACTGCATTTCTCTTCTCCTCTCTTCTTGGATATGAAGATGGATGAGAGTAAACTCATCCTCTCCATTGTTTTGAGCTTGCTTGAAGCCACCACTAAAGAAACCCTTTGATGGAAATATGTACAAGGCTATTTCAGAGATGGACTAAGTGGGAATTTACTATATGTGTCACCTCTAAGGAGAGGATGAGATCTAGAGGCTATCTGGCCCCTCCTCAAGATCTTTCTATAGCTATGTAAATATTCCTCCTTCAGGGAGTCAACACTTTGGCATGAAGCCATAGGCTGAGCCAAATATCTTGCTACGATACCACTGCAGTCCATGCACTTCTTCATATGAGAGTACACATATTCTTTGTATCCTTCCCATATGAATCCACCCAAGAGAGTATGATATGCTTTGACAAAACCAGTGGGTTTGGAAAGCAGGATTTCATAGATGGCATCAAATAGTCCCTCCTTGATTTTGGAGTCACCGGCCAAAAGAATAAGATTGTAGAAATAGATAACTCCATCTACCACCTTGAACCTTTCATCCTTTACTTCCCCTTCAAGAACCCTCGATGTGAAGAGGTCCTTGGATTATTCCATTGTGAGTTGGGAATCCCAACAAGGATCCAAGCTCTCCAAAAATGACAACGTTGTAGAGGTTTGAAATGCATCCCTTGTCTTCTCATGGATCCCATATTTGTCATCCTTGATATCAACATCACATGTTGGAGCATCATAATTGTTCCTTTGCTGCCTCATTTACAGTTTTTCTTGCACAAGACAAGATTGGAGCATATGGAAATCAACTTCCCCTTGGAAAGTCCTTGTTTTCCAAAACCTCCTCCTTTTGGCCCATGTGTATAAGAGGGTCAGGATCCCCTTGCCATCTTCAGAAATATTCTTTCTGAATGAAGAGATCATGGGCTGCCCCAAAGATATGGAGTTGCCATGTGCCCTCATGCTCATGTCATCATAGATCTCTGATTTCTCCTTCCTCGGCACAGATATCTGAGGGGGAGTTTTCAATTTCCCTTTCAGGAAACTACTCATCTCTCTCCTGAATGCTTGAGAGATTCTCTGCACTATGCTAGATTCTCCCAATGCTCCCTCCTTAGCCAAGTATGCATATGTACCCATATTTGAGAGAACACTTTATATTGCCTCCTACCAAGAGGTGCCCCTAGTAGGGGACCTCCTTGCAAAGAGGTGTCAAGGCATAGGGTAGAATGTGGATGTAGGCAAAAAGCTTTGTCCCTACCTTCAATGCATAAGTCCTCTTGCCTTCTTTGTGCTTCCAAGCTCTAAAATAGAGAAGGGTTCACGCTCTCCACCTTGTGATGCTCTTCCTCCTCTCCCACACCTCATCATTGATCAATGATAGTGCATGCTCCTCATGCATGAGATCCTGTGGGACTCTTTGCAAGGGTGCAAGAATCTCTCTTCTTGGAGCAAGTGCTCCACCCTCTTCCTCATGAAGTGCTTGAGGTGCCCTTGAAGTGATTGCATTCTCATCTCCCGCTTCTTCCTCCTCTTCAATAAATAAAATTTTCCCATCATCAATTAGAGACAATAGATCTTTATCAACTATTGAAGGAGAAACCTTCATGCTTTCCTCTTGAGATGAGGATTCTTCTCCAAATGGAGATATTGCCCTTGGCAATGCATCAATCAAGCTCACCCCCTCTTTTTTCCTTCTTCATGAAGGAATCACTGGAGAAATGCTGAAGCTATGATGATATGGCTAAGTGCTCACATCCATGAGATGAGGATTCAAAATTTTCCTTATGCATATCTTATAGATCTGATTGGAAGATCTTCTTTTTGAAAATCCTTGGGAGCTTCAATGCTGCTTCTCTTTTCTTCTTGCACATCCTCCTTGGGGAGGCTCTTCTTAAATCTGAAATTATATGAGATTAAATTCATGTTCTTCATGTTTCCCTTTATCTTGATTTTACTGATAGCTTGATCTCACAGGCAAAGCCAGAGATCATGCTCTAATACCACTGTAATATTCCCAATTGGGGAAATAAGAAATATTTGACAAAAAAATGGTTATTCAGCATAAAATAATGTCATAACATATGTTCAATAACAAATCCTTTAGTTAATACAACAATAGTAGCTTTATACAACGTTTTATGGGAAAAAAGGTGGGGAAAAGTGATTATTTTGGCTCTAAAATGAGTATATTAAGATATCTACGTAACATTAAGGGTTGGAAGAGGTTATATATGATATATTAGGTCAATAGGGACCTATTCGCCAAATTTCAGCTCAAAAAAATGATTATAGCTTGGTTAAACAGCTTCTCCCTCCCAAACTAGGCTTTAAAACCCTCATTTCTCAAGGCTTGGAGTATGCATACTTTTCTGAAGCATAGAGAGCGTATTTTCTGAAGGGGTTTCTGAAAAATATGATGAGAGAGTTCTGATACACAACTTATATTAATCACATCACAAATAAATGCAAGTTTAAACACTTATACAGAAGATACAAGGCTCCCAACAACATTTCTGGCAAAATGCATGAAATAAGCAATACTGCATAAAATAATGCAGTTGCTACAACTCTGTATTAATATTGAATGAATAGATAATATAATGGCTGAATAATACATAAATAGGGCCAAAAGCCTCTCTAACAAAACTCGCGGAGGGAAATAAACACCTCCTCTTCAAGAAATAACACAAAGTCAAAAGATGCAACACTGTTGTTGCTGCCTTTGCATGAAGGACGCAGTTTCTAAAGATGAATGTGTTGTAGCTGAATGTATATGAATGACCTCAATCAAGATACAAAAATTAAGCTCAAATCCTTCTCTCTTGATCCCTTAAGCAAGCTGATCCAAAGAGAGGATGGAATTCCCTCATGGGAATTCTTTGCACTAAGCAGTGCAGCAACTCCAGCTAAACAGCTGAAGTATGCAAATGGTCTCTAGACCAAAATATCTAAATACATGAATGGATGCTCTTTGATGATATGCCCTCCTTTTATATTTTTTGAGTCTCCTCACCTTGGGTCCCACCTCTTATGGTTTCCATCTTCATTTGAATCACTTCCCTCCAAAACTGCACTGTCTTCTTAGGCAAGCTACTCCTCCTTAGGCTGCACTGGTTGACTTGGTCAACTTGACCTTGTCCTCATACAATTGGCCCTTTTCACACTAGAAGGTGTAAAATAAGCTGCTCAGAGGTTCCCTTTTACATTGAGAAGGGTTTTATTCATGTTAAGAGGTCTCCTCTTCCTTTTTATTCACCTACTATACAATATGAGCAAAAATTAATGTTCTAATTTATTCATGAAAATTTTGGAACATTACATGTACATTATAGCTTTTACTTTTCACAAGAAAATAAAGTTGAAATAGTATAACTATTGACTTCACAATAAATTTTCTTTGAATTTTTTATTATCTACACTTTTAGAAATAGTGACTGTTAAAGAAATATTTATAACATTTGAAAAATAAAAAGGTTTTGGCTCTCTGAAAATTTTCTTGTTTTTCACAAAGTTATTTGTTCTTTGAGAAGCCTCCAACTTTATAAAAGACTTTTTTATCTATTATCAGTCAAGAAAAGTATCTTTAACCAAGTAACTGACTCTTTGTAGGTAAGCATTTTTAACTCTAAAATTGTCATCCAGAAACTCTTAAGGAGTCAATGATTCTCCCCATCCAATAAATTTTCTAATTTTAAGGTTTAATATTATCAAATAAATTTTCAAAAAAGCTTAAAATATGAGGTCTCATCACAAGCCTGCTTACCGTATTCATAGGGGAATAACTAACTAGCAGTGCCAAAACTGCATATCAAAACAGGGTAATGGCTTGAGATTGTTTTAATCAAAAGAAAAGGGGTCTCATCATAAGCCAAGTTGTTCAGCTAAGTTACAACCAATGAATGTAATTTTCATTATTTAGACACCAAAACAAGACAACTACTTTTAAGTAGAAAAATAAACAAAAAAAATATAGGAAAGAAGAATAAGTATATGACCTAGGATTTATCTTTAAAAACCGAATTCTTATTTGGATGGGATATTGAATCATTGTTTGGTTAAAAGGTAGCCCTGTCAAATTTATTAATACCTAATTGCACCAGAGGCTCCACCTATGAAAAATGAGGATATTTTAAACTAATCTGCAATAAATATTTTCTACTTTATCTTTTAACCCAATAAAGACTGATTTAGACAAAATAATTTTCACCTTTAAGAGGATATCAAGCAAATAATAATGAATTGATTTTATTTTTATGATTCAGAGAAATATTAATTATTTTATATTTCATGTTATTTAAATTTCTTGAACTATTTTTATTTTTAAAAAGACAAAAATTTTAAAATTATCAGAGATAACTAGTTCTCCTAGTGAATCACCAATTGTTGTACTATGAAACAACCCCCCATTTATTTTACATTGATTACGGTTGTGAATAATACATGGGGACCCTTTTAAAAAAAAACAAATTAAGCTTAGGAAATATTACTTGGATTTTGTTTAAGTCTTAAAAAACTTTAGAAATAAAGGGCAAGAACCTTTTTCCACCTTGATCTTATTCTGCTTAAGTGCAAATTGCAAATTGCTAAGGTAAAAAAGATGGAACACACGTACAACTTGCGAATTGCGATAGCACTAAGACCTTTTTCAAGTCACATACAAATTCCCGTTAAATAAGTAAAAAATACCTTATAAACATAAATCGCATCGCTCCTTCCTAATAACGAATCAATATAAATATCATTCAAAAAGTAAAATGTGATAATATTGGACTCGATAGAAAAATAAACAAATGTTAAAGAATTCAAACAAATCCGATAAAATGTAATACTTTGAGTTATATCACTTATCGCATCCCGCAGTATCAAACTAAACAAAAATTCATGTATGCTTCGATAAAATGCGATAGGCAATTTGCGCAGATCATATTTCAAAAATATTTGCAGTCAAGAAACATAATATGAATGCTTGTACGATGTGCGATTTGCGATATATCATTTATCACAAAGTGCTAGAAATGATGCTTAAATTAATTAATCTTTTAAAAAGATCTCACGATATAAATCCACTCATTAGAAATATATGGTAAAACATGTAGAATATTTGACAAATTTTTAATGAGACATTAACGGTATTCAATGGTTTCGAGACTCGAAAATATTGATATCATTCTATTGCATGTTTCACATAAAAGCGACAGATGTATGAAATCTGGTAATTAAATTATGTTTTATCCCTCAACCTTTGTTCTTTATCTCTACTCTAATTTTCCTGTTTGCTTAAATACAGGAAATCACCCAAGAAAGAAATATCAACAAAAATGGTGAAGAAAGGAAAATGAATTTCTCAAACATCTACCTCTGAAGTCACAAATATGCCTCCACTTTTCTCAAATAGTACTTGCATTAAGGACAGTGTAACAACTTCCTTGGATACAATGTACAATTTTCTTGAAGGGGAGAAACCAAGGGAATTGAAAAAATTAGCAACCACGAATGCACCTGACTCCTCTGAGCCTTCTTATTTTGAGGTGGCATGTTCCCTTTTACATAGGATAGCCGCAAGATCGAAGATTTTACCATATAATGACATAGTGAGATGAGTCATTGAAAATTTCAATGTCACAGATAGAACTTTCAAGAACTCAAGACAAGAAGACATGGGTTTATTTACCCTTGAATATTTATGCATTATGTACCATCTTCCACTACCACAGAAGGTTTATGATAAAGCTTTTCTTGAAAAGTTTGAGAAATAAAATGAAGACCCAATGAATGTACCGAAAGAATGGAAGGTTCATTAGGGGAATTTTGAGGTATAAAATGGGCCTCCTTGTTGGACATTGGGTTCAATGCTCCCCATGTGTTTTGTGACATGGACTAACTGCCTCTCGTGGATCCCAACTCTGGCGATTGTAGCGGAGACTAATTCATGTAGTTTTTTGTCTAACGGAAATCATGATTCCAACAATTGGTATCATAGCGATAGGTCTCGAGTTAAAAACTCACCCAGCCCGTGTTGGGGGGGAGATTGTTGGACATTGGGTTCAATGCTCCCCCTTTTTTTCGTGACATAGACTAGCCACCTCTCGCGGATCCTAACAATGGCGATTGTAGTGGAGACTAATGCCTGCAGGTTTTGTTCTAACAGAAATCGTGATTCCAACACTCCTAAGAAATATGTACAACAAAAATAAACTTTATAGGAACCAATATGATTCAAGATGATGATGCCAACCATGGGGGATGATTCACCATTTTTGGAGTAAAAAGTAAAAAGATAAAAAAAAAATAATAATAATAAAACTCGTATTTTCAACTTATATCCTTAATTTTTTACTCAAATTTTAAGTGGGAACACTCGTTGGATGCAAAATTTAATTCCCCATCCAAGGAGTACCCATGTTGCATACTTTCTATGGACTGTGCTACACGAAAAATGAGAAATACATGAAAAAATGTGATTGCAATCACGTTTTTTTATCATTTTTCATGTATTAGTTTTCATCGAAAGTGTGGAACATGGGTACTCATTGGATGAGAAACTAAATTCTTCATCCAATGACTATTTCCACTCGAAATTTGAGTAAACCCATAGCGATAAAAGTTGAAAATACGAGTTGAAAAATAGTTTTTCTTTATTTCCCTCTAAAATTTGATGATGTAATATAATCTTATTTTATTATTTCCACTATTATTTTATAATTTTCTTAGGAGGCCCATTTTAGACCTCAAAATTCCCCTAATGGATCGCAGAAAATTTAAGTGGGATAAACTTGGTATGTATCCAATTCCACAATTACAAACACCCCATTGTTTTATAGTAGAAATGATGTGTAGGTTATTTTCCAAGCCTGATACCGCCAATTTTTCTGTTGAATGGATTCCCCTAATAGATGTTGTCGTCAATTCTACCATTATGAATTGGGCCAATATCTTATCCAATAATTTGGCCATGACTGTTAGAGAGTACATACATAATAGGGTCTTTTCTACTAGAACATTCCATGTTTTTTACATGAGTGCATACATTATGGACGCCATATGTTTTTGTTCGAAGTTTAGTATTATGGGTTGGAAATGGACCAGTCAATACCCCAGTCCTATTCATGTCTATCACAAAGCCTTGTGGGAATCTAAATTTCGTACTCACTTTTCTAAAATTTGCCATCGAGTCATGTTGCCTATCCACCAAATCATTTTTAATGAGAGAGCCCCGGGGATTTCTAAAGAAGCTAATACAGAAACTATTCCTATAGCCAGATGGTTTGGAGAGGAAAATTTTCAATTATATTAGATTTTTTGGGAGTCTTGTGTCTCCCCATGTTTTGCCCTATTATGTCCCAGACAAACTTTTTGCCAGGGAGATATCATACCAAACAGTATGAAGTGGTATAACCAAGAATCTCAAGGAGATGAAGAAATCTATTTCACCTACATTTCTAGTACAATGTGGTTCCTTTTATATTTTTGATATGACTCATGCAGCAAGGGAAATCCCAAATATTACCTCTTTGAATCTGATCATTATGTGAGGAAGACAGTGTCACCCCAACAATGTAGTCCAAGATTTGACTACTGCTCTTAAAATTATACCCTTTATGCATGAGAAAGATGATTTTGATGATTTGTTTGAAGGGACAGAGAAATTTTCAGAGGTATTAAAAATGGCATCCAAAAGACTTAGTGTAGCAGATATCAAATCTTTTCATGAGTACAGAGATAAAAGATTGTAAAAAATCCCATTGGACTTGTTGCAAATAGAAGAAATTAGTGATCCAACTCCTAGAGTCAGCCTATATGATGATTCAAAAGATATGTCTAAAGATGAATCCAAAGAGAAATCATTTCAGGATTTAGAACATTCCAGACATGAGTCCCAAGATTCAGATCATTCTGAAAATGAATATGAAAATAAAGACGAAAACCTTGATAGAATAATTAAATATAAAATTGAAGGAATTGACATACATGCTGAGAGAAGAATTGATGAAGTTGGATTAGAAAAGGCATCTTCTAAAGAGCTTCAGGAAGTTTAGTCTACACCTAAATAGACAACAAGATCTCAAGTGGAGCATTTAAGAAAAGAATGGCATAACTTTACGGAAAAACTTCTGGTGCGACCTAATCCTAATCCTGAAGGATCATCAAGCTTTCATACTCCTGAACAGATTCAAAAGCTACCAGAAACAGAAATAAAACTTCGACAAACTCCAGGTGTTCAAGATCAAGAAATCATCCTGGCCTTCCCTACTGAAGAAATTGTTTTGAATATTGAATATATACCTCCATTGGAAATTTTTTATAGTCCAAATCATAAAGTTGTAGTGAAGAAGAGAAAAATAAGAAGAATTAATGAAACAATTACAACCCTTAATAAGAGTCATTAGATGTTGTTTGGAAAGACACTTTTGTAAATCCAACTGAGGATCTTACTAAAATTTCATAGTTTGCAGGAGCATATGCAAATGCTACAATTGATAAAGCAGTAGAAGTGCAACTTATACTTAGAAAAAGAGAAGAAAGAGTCCAAGTGCTAGAAAAACAACTGGAACATGAGAAACACAATTCCAATAAGCAAGGTGAAATGAAAATGACACAATTCCATAAATAATTTGAAAGGTTGAAATTGCAGCATCAAGTACACATCTATGAAAAATATGCATAGATAGAAGCAGTAATGGAAAAGCTCAAGAGTCAATCACAAAAAGAAAAATTCATTAAAGCACTCGAATGGAATTCACTGTTGAAACAATACCAAGAGAATTTCTGCCAAAAAATATCTGCTACTAACTCATACTGTCAAATAAGTAACATATTGACTCAACAAGTGGCAAACAAAAAGTTGGAATGTGAAATGATTGATAAGAAAATATCTGAATTTATTTCTTGGGAAGAATCTAAGGAAGGGAAGAAGGTTGATCTCCAAAACATTGAAAAATATCATAAGGACATTTTATTGAAATATTTGGAGATGCAATTAAAATAAGCAGAGAAAGCAGCATCAAAGGCATAAAATATAGCAAGAAATATCATTGAGTTTTTCAATGAAAAGCTTCATAATGCCAAACTTATTGAAGAATGTACAACTGAAGCAATTCTAGAGGTCAAAATATTAGAGAATTAGTGGAAGGAAAGTGTTGATAAACAAGTAGAATCAACTAAGCAGAAAATTAAATTGGATCAAGAAAAATACTGGAATTTCTTGATCAGAACACATAACCAGTGCATGACTTTGAGCTCTTTAACTAATTCCTCTAGAAAGGCATTTCCAGCACTTTCAAATTATGTATTCAAAGGACAAGTGAGATCCGAAATCAATCAGCTGACTCAACTGAAGTGTAATATTCCCATTTTAGCTCATAGCTAAATGGAATATTAAAATTTTTCTTTTATCAGCTAGTAGCTAAATAAATGGGTAAGGAGGCCCATGCTTATGGAAAACATGAATAAAATCCCTCATAATGTGAAAGGGGTCATTAGAGTAGCTTATTTTTCACCCTCAAGTGTGAAAAGGGGAAAATGCATGAAGACAAGGTCATGTTTGACCAAGTCAACAATGCTGCCATAGGAGGAGTGGATTACTTTATGAGACAGCACAGTGTGAATGAGGAAGAGGATATTTTGTGGAGGAAACCCTAACAGATGGGGCCCATGGAGAGAGAGATTTCACTTGTTTAAAAGGAGGGCAAGGAAACCATTGTTATTAATGCTTGGATTATTGATTTCATTGTCTATTCAGACATTGTGCATTCTTTTGTTGTTTAGCAAGAATTGCCGGGGAATTCTTGTTTAGGATTTCTTCACCTTATTGAGAGGCCTCTTGAGGGATTGTTCTTCATTCTCCACAGCTCTTGGCTCAAGTCCAAAGCATCCTCCTCCAGGACAACGTTATTGCTGCAACAACATAATTCTGTGCTGCAGGGTGTTGCAGTGGAGGACACCATACACCATTTCCTTTGCTCATCTGTCAGAGGAGGGAGCTTCTATTCCTTTGGGAGTTTAGTGAGGGAGACTCCTAAGCATATTGTAGATCATTGGCATCAGGCCAAGCATTCCTCTTCACCAAAAATGCAGTCCCTTCTCTAGATTGCATTATTTCTGAGTACCAGTGCAGTGGGGACTTGCTCCACTATTTTGGAGGGTGATATCTTCAGGGATTGGATCAACCTTTCACCTGAGACATCCTTTGGATGATATTCATCCATCACTTGAAGCATAATCATCTATCTACATTCATTCCCATTTTTTGAGTTGCAGCTGCTGCCCAGCAACTCCGGCATTTCTACAGAATTGCCATTTTGTGTATATTTCAGCCAATCCTTTTAAGGATTGTGTATTGTAGTTTCTAGGGGTTGAGATTTTTCTCCCCATTCTTTATTTGAACCCTAAATTTTTGTATCTATGTATTGAAATTATTTTGTAGCAGTTCCTCTTCATGGATTACAAAGTCATAGCCAAGGCTCATCTTGTATAACAGTATTTCTTCATGTGCCATGTATATGTTTCATCGAGGCTGCATTTCCTAGCTTGAGAGATCATTTTCCTCAAGATATTGTATACATTATTGCTTCTATAATCTAATGTAAAGGTTATGTGTATATTTCGGCATTATTTTATTAATGCATTCACTGCTATTTTCCATCTCATGTTTATGTATTGTTGATCTCCACATTGGTAATATCTTGAGATATTCCCAATAGTGTAGTTGTTCCTAATTTGGATTATTACAGTGGTATCAAAGCATGATCTCTGGCTCAGCCTGTGAGTCTCAACCAAAGAATATCAAGATAATGAAGAAGATGAGTTTACTCTCATCTATTTTCAGATCTAGAGGATACCTCTCCAACGAGGTCGAGAAGATTGAAAAGGGAGAACAGGAAAGACCATGCACTTCCTACTCTCACAAAGAAGAATACCAGAAGCATGAAGAACACTTGGAATTCGAAATTCTAAGTGAGTACCTGGCTGAATACTGAGCTAAACCTAGAGCCTTCCTAGAGAGACTAGCTTTTCCACAATTTATTCAGCAGAAAGAAGAAGGAAGACCCCATAGCTTCGGGATGATGAGAGGCAATATATTTCTATTGTCAACATTTGATGGATCACTCACATATGCTGCAGAGGTTTGGGTGAAGAAAATAGAGGCTTTATTCCTACTACATCCTATAGTAGACGGAGAGGCTATAGAAGTTGCAGCGCTACACCTTGAAGGTGAAGCAAAGATTTGGTGGATCAGCCATCTAAGCCATGCAAGGGTTTCAACTCTTCTTGATTTTTCCCAAATAATGATCAGAATATTTGGCAAAAGGAGGGAGGAGCCCTCACCACTAGTTAATGAGGCATGTACCAATGCTGTTGAGACCATGGAGGAGCAGCCTTCATATTCAATAGTTTGGGAGGCCAACACTTATGAGGAGGAAACTCTTGCAACCCTGCAAGGAGCTTCCACATTTCACCAAGGTATGATTAAAAATCCATCTGTTGTCATTTTAGAAAACACTTTGGATGGGTCTAGATCATTTCATGCAGTTTACCTAGAGTAGCAGAATAGCACTACGATGTACAAGAGTAGTGATGAATAAAAGAAGAATCATTCCTCATGTGAGCACTCAAAGGACAGCTTCATTCAGGAAGCCATGAAGGAAGCAGTGAGAAGGAGTAGAATTCTAGAGATAAGAAGCTCTTTCTCCTCCCTAGATGACACTCTCTCAATAAGCATGCCAAAACTCAAAGAGAGACTTTTACTGGCAGTAGATCCAAGGCATCTTTGGTTTTGAAAGACCATGAATGAGGAGGAGATCTCACAGAGAGATTTCAGTAGAGATGCACTCCCACACATCATGAAGTGCAAGATTATTCATCAGTTTGAGGAGGTTCTTCCCTTCTCTCAGGAGCAGATAGTAGATAGAGGACAGCTTCGGATGGATAAAATCTCTCATGATTGTGTTGGACATTGCTTGACCCATGCACATCATGATGGGAGGTTTTTTCCTATCACCTATTTGGATCCTCATAGGGTCAAATTGATCCTCGAGAAGATTGCATTTCAAGATCCCATGAAATGTAGCAATCTGATTTGGGATGCTAGTAGCCCTCATGGGAGGACTACCAATATGAATGATGGGATAATACATCCACAATTGGTTTAGTGGATGATGAGCAAGGATCTGGTGAGCTACTTGCAGATTTATGATACCGGGTAGCAGGAGGCTTGGTTGCGCTAGTTACTCTTAAAGGAGTTTGGCCATCACTGGGCATACACTCTTTTCAAGGGTATGAGGATGGAGAAGATGTGATAGGATAATGGCATCATGGAGCAGCAAGGAGTATGGGTGCATAGTGATGATGCAACATTCATGTCATTCACTATGTCTTCATCACATATCTTGCATGATGAGAGCAGCAAGGAGCAACAAAAACATTTGTTGCTGGGGTCATTCTTTGGAGAGCAAAGGAAAAATTTCTATCATTTATTGTATGATGTTGCAGGAGTAGGATATGGCACTATCATGGTGCAAAGGGGATACTCCTTGAACTTTGATGATCAGGAATTACTTCCACCTTGGGAGAGATTCCATATTTGCAGCAACATTGTTGGAGGGTTGCCCATCTATGTTGAGGAAGCTGAGGGAAACAATGTTGTGCCATCTAGAGATTATCTGGTGCCTCATGCAGAGGAAGGACGATATCTTGCTCCAGGGAGAGGGATTATTGTATCTTTCCAAGGAAGTCCCCAAGATCTCATGTATGGAGATCAAGGCACCATCCATGTGCCATTGTTGAGGAGGTGTGGAACCTTGGAGAAACAAGGAGGAGATAGGGAGAAGACCCAACATCATGAGATGAGGAGTACACATCCCTATTCATTTCTAGGGGTTGTTACACCTGATAAGGTTATTGGATTGCACAGTGGAAACAGGGAGAGTTTTCTCCATTCATATATTCAGTCAAATCTTGTTGAGGATGTATCATTGCATGGAGAAATTGTTTCGGGGAGACCACTGGATCAGCAGAGGATAAGGGATACTTCACATGTTGAGGCACCATTCATTGATTTCAGAGGAGTGGAGTGCTCCCAGTATCATCTTTCTTGCATAATATTGAGAGATTAGCATATGAGGAGATGCATAGATCATGTGCAGATGGAGGAGATACATAACTCTTTGGAGGAGTTAGCACGGGCACCTCTTTTCTGTTTGAGGATGAGAGGAGACTCAATTTTGAGACACTCCATTTGCATACACAAAACTTATGGTAAGGGTATTTTTTATTTACATGATGATTTGTATATTAATCCCTTAACCATATATGTATAGGATGTTGCTCCAAGGAGGAGCCTTCTTCATTCTAGGCCCCATGGTCTACTTGAGGCCATGAGCACTATTGGTGACCACTCCCTAGGAGGACTTGGGGAGGAAATGTATTTTGGAGGACATATTCACCTTGCACCATGCATCATTTACTTTCTCCATACATTTGAGGAGATTAGGACAGCAAGCAAGTGGTTGAGAGGCCACAATTTTTGTCATACTCTTTTGCAGTTGAGGGTCAAATTGCATTGGTTACAATTGAGGGACCATTTTCCTTCTCCCTTTCCACACATGACAGCAATCATGGTTCTCATTATCGTTCATTATGTTGCTATTGTTTTTGTATTTGTTGAGAGCATGGTTGGGGGAATGGCACATTGGTTGAATGTGTCCCTTGGGGGAGAAATATCCCACATTATTTGCATTGCATGTTCTAATGGGAGCATGAGAGGACATGTGGCCACTACAACAAAACATTTGTTTCCATTCGAGGTGAGCCATATGATTGATTGGATGCCATATTATGGTGACTTCCAACTCATCACATATGAGATGGATTTGGACAACATGTTTCATAACGTTGGAGAAGAGATCCTTGGAGGTATAGTCTTCATTTTTCTACTTGAGGGAAACATTATTGTAGCCCAATATTAGTATATACTCTGCACTTATCCTAAGTGGAGAGGAGGACAACATGGGGTAGGCTATTTTGTCTACCAAGATTAAATTTTCAGCCCACCTATATTGCAGGAGCCAAAGGTGGAAGATGTTTGTCAGGAGTAGCCATGTTGGGAGGTAACTCACATTGTATGGATGATTGCTCGGGGGATGGAGGATCCATTTGGGGGAGATGTTCCTCAAAAAATTTCAAACTCCATGCCTTGGGTGAAGATTTTCCAGTTCTATCCTTGCAGTTTCTTCAGGACAAGCAACATTTGGGAGGGGAGGACTATAATATTCTCATTTTAGCTCATAGCTAAATGGAATATTAAAATTTTTATTTTATCACCTAGCAGCTAAATAAATGGGTAAGGAGGCCCATGGTTATGGAAAACATGAATAAAATCCCTCATAATGTGAAATGGATCATCAAAGTAGCTTATTTTTCACCCTCAAGTGTGGAAAGGGACATATGCATGAAGAAAAGGTCATGTTTGACCAAGTCAACAGTGTTGCCATAGGAGGAGTGGATCACTTTATGAGACAAAACAGTGTGAATGAGGAAGAGGATATTTGGTCGAGGAAACCATAATGGATGGGGCCCATGGAGAGAGACATTTCACTTGTTTAAAAAGAGGGCAAGGCAGCCATTATTATTCATGTTTGTATTATTGATTTCATTGTCTATTCAGACATTGTGCATTCTTTTGCTATTTAGCAAGAATTTTCAGGGAATTCCGATTTAGGATTTCTTCACCTTATTGAGAGACCTATTGAGGGATTTTTCTTCATTCTCCACATCTCTTGGCTCAAGGCCAAAACATCCTCCTCCAGGATAGCGTTATTGCAGCAGCAGCATAATTTTGTGTTGCAGGGTGTTGCAGTGGAGGACACCATACACCATTTCCTTGGCTCATTTGTCAGAAGAGGGTGCTTCTATTCTTCTGGGAGGTTAGTGAGGGAGATTCCTAAGAATATTTCAAATAATTAGCATCATTCCAAGAATTCCTCTTCACCAACAATGCAGTCCCTTCTCTAGACTGCATTATTTTTTAGTACTAGTGCAGTGGGGACTTGCTCCACTATTTTGGAGGGTGAGATATTCAGGGATTGGATCAGCCTTTCACCTAAGAGATCCTTTGGATGAGATTCAGCCATCACTTGAATCATCATTAGCTATCTACATCCATTCCCATTTTTTGAGTTGCAGTTGTTGCCCAACAACTCCGACATTTCTGCAGAGTTGCCATTTTGTGTATATTTCAGCCAATCCTTTTAAGGATTGTGTATTGTAGTTTCCAGGGGTTGAGATCTTGCTCCCCCTTCTTTATTTTAGCCCTAAATTGTTGTATCTATGTATTGACATTATTTTGCAGCAGTTCCTCTTCATGGATTACATAGTTATAGCCAGTGCTCATCTTGTATAGCAATATTTCTTCATGTGCCATGTATATGTTTCATTGGGGCTGCATTGCCTAGCTTGAGAGATCATTTTCCTCAAGATAGTGCATACATTATTGCTGCTATAATTTAATGTAATGGTTATGTGGATCTTCTGATATTCCTGTATTAATGCATTCACTGCTATTTTCCAGCTCATGTTTATGTATTGTTGATCTCCACATTGGTAATATCTTGAGATATTCCAAATAGTGTAGCTATTCCTAATTTGGAATATTACATGAATCCTGATGGATATTTTCGAGATCAAAGACCAAGTGAAAAATTGAAATCATCCCAACTAAGCAGTTTTGTCATTTTTAGTTTCTATATTTTAGTTTAGTTTATTTATTATGAGGAAGTTTGTTTTGAACCTCCTCATATTTTTGTGCAATAATATATTTTTGACTTATTTATTTTAGTATTTAAACCTCTCTCATGCATTTAGAGAGGGGTCCAGAATTTTGTCAAAAAACAATTTGCGAAAGCTTGCACTTATGTACTTTTTTGAATGATTTTAATAAAATATATGGAACAGGATCTACTTTTTCGAAAATTGGAGTATGCTTTACTAAAATTGCACTTTTGTACTCCTATAGTGTATTTGGATTGAGAAGAAGCATGCCAATATTGTAGATTTCATGATAAGAACTTATCATATCTGGTACTATTATCTTTATGATTATGTTTTGATTATGATTTTAGAGTAATTTCTATTTATATTGTGATATGTATGCAATTTGAGTTACAATTTATCATTCATGCACTTTTGTACAATGTTTCGGCTGCAATTCCTTACCAAATACATAAAGAAATCAATATATGTGGTATATTGTACATAATTATTTTGAATAATTATTTAGTCAAAATAATTATCTTACATGATTTCATTGCTTTTAGTAATTGAATGATTATTATTACCTTTTACTGTAAGATATATTTTTAGATCGCATCGATGGTAATTATTCCTGGGTTATATAGCTTAAGTTAAATAATTAGATTAAATAGATTCATGTGTTTGTTACTTAGATAGATTATTTCCATTAGTTTAAATTTATTCTTCATTTCACCTTGTATCAAACCCATCATCATCATATCAATTTATTTGCTGGGAAACTGGTCCCATTATCCCCATTCGGAGCCACTATACTAAACGGAAAATGAGCTGCTTTAAGGTCCGAACTGGGTAGTTACTCCCCATGTTGTTGCAAAGGAATTTTGGGGCTTCAACATGACCCTAACAATAATTGTGGTTTCTTATACTTCAGATCTGCAATAAAAAAAGTGTGAAAAACCTGCAGAAAAATATATATATGCAATCTAAAACAATAAACAACAAAATAAATCCGATGTAATAATTGAATTATGGAAATGTATTTGAATAAATAAATCCTTTATTGATACCACCTGGCGAAGGATATTTAAAAAAATGGTCGCAAATCCCCTTCCGTGGGATAGGTCCTTTGATTTCATTAACGCTTCAGTATTAGATCTTCCTCTCTCAATATGTGAAAACCCAAACAAATGTGTAGAACTCTAGTGGGAGCTCGAAATTATGAAGACAATAATAGTGTTACACAGTAATTTGTCACCGTCCCTACCATTCCCCGTCCCGCACAATGGAGGACCCATAACGTGACCTGTGAACACTGTCATGCACTGAAAACATCATCATTGCATCCCTCTGAGTATGAGCTTCATTTCCCCTTGAGACATCTCCTTGCAAAATCCATGAAAAACAGCTCTTTTGCATTGGCGCGGGTAGACAGTTCAGTACTCGCGCCACTCAGGGAAATCCTGTAAAGAGGTCGCGCCACTTGGCGCTCTGTCATAGAGCAGCAATCGCGCCACCCATTTTAGGGACTGTTTTTTATATATGGATGGCGGAAGTTGAGTTCAAACAAACTCACAACCACCGCCTATCTTGAGTTGGGAGGTTTGGCTACGGGAGTTCTATGGAAGGGAAGTAGTTTTGCCACCTTCTATGGAACCTTCCTTGTTGATAGGGCCCATCCCATAATAATAGGGATCCCAACTCCCTCCTTCCCCATCTATAAAAGCTTGCTCAGATCCATGGCAAGCTAGTCTTGAAGTGCTGAAGCTTTGCATCTCCGATTCCCAAGTGCCTTTGTGCTGAAAAGAATCCTTCCTTTCCCTTAAGGCCCATTCGAGCAAGGAGACCATTGTTACGAGACTCTGGAGAGGTTTCCCTTTCCCCCGGCGAGCTCTGCGAGACGTGGACGACCGGAGACCCGCGCGAAGGAGGCTGCAGCGTCAGAACTTGGTTGTAACTTCTATTCGTTTACCACTTTAATAGATGACTATGATTATGGTTCCACTCCTTTTTCCATTATGTTAATGCGAGTAATGTCTTTTCTGACCGATGTTTAGTTACGTATGCTGGTTCCTATGCTTGTATCCGTTTGTTCTTTCTGTGTGCAGGTGTTCATCCACGGAGATCGTGGAAGGATTGTGATCTGCCAGGACTGAAGGACGGGGACATCTCTTTTTCAGATCGAGCGCTGGAAT
The DNA here is from genome assembly GCA_034641835.2 of Pinus albicaulis. Taxonomy (NCBI): domain Eukaryota; kingdom Viridiplantae; phylum Streptophyta; class Pinopsida; order Pinales; family Pinaceae; genus Pinus; species Pinus albicaulis. Next base: position 609,751,582 of record CM076575.1, on the reverse strand, counting down.
CCAGGTAGGTTCTTATCCCAAATCTTTCATTCGTAACTAGGAGCCTGCGTCATAGCATTGCTTTTTTGTTGCTAGACCCCTGCTGGGCTAGTAGGGATCGCCTCTGTCCGCAGAGGGGATTTACCTTCTCAACAAATTGGCGACTCCGCTGGGGACCGTCCGGTTTTCCTTGTCTCGTTTATGATTGGTTCGCTTTGATTGTTTCTCCTTGCTTGATGAACCTTCTGGGTTGGGTTCTTTCATTATTTTAGCCTTGTGGTTTGCTTAGCTTGTGTTGGTCTTTTTCTCAGATTAGCTTGTTTTTAGTTTTCATTGAAGAATTCGACTGGCGCGGGTTTTTACCTGACAGTCGCGCCACTTGGCGCGTGTTGCATTTGTCTGTCTCGCGCCACTCGGCCTCCGGCGCTAGTTTCAAGGCCACAGTCGCGCCACCCCTGTGACTTTTTTGAATTTCTTCAATTTTTGGCTTTCTGAGCTTGACCAATACTTTTCTTCTTGATTTCCCGATTGTTTGAGTGCATTGGAGCCTGGTTTGACTGGAATTCACCGCTATCCTTTGGTTGTTTGCCTCTATCTATCGGTTTCACGATTTGAGCCCTAGGGCATCTAGTGGCATAGTGAATCGACCCCTCCTTGGGAGCTTTGGTGTCTTGATTGTCCTGTCGACTTGTTGCTTAACCCTCCATGCCCTCTTAGCAGTCTTTGATTGTTTTGTTGCGTCTTTTGAGTGATTGTTCGTTCTTTCATTCAGGATTCGTTTGCCCTTGCTTTGGACCCAGATCACACCGTCCATTGGGGTGTTTTTGAGTCTTTCTTCGATTTGAGAGACTTTGGGTCGATTTAGAGATTTGGTTGCTTGCTTGGTGAGTGAATGTTGTTTGCTTTGCTCTCTTAGTTATCATTTCTCTAATTGTTCCTTTTGTTTTCAGTGCACATTAGCCATTAGACATTGAAAATTTTTAAAAAAAAATATAATCTCTTTTGTTTTTTTTAATTAGTGCAAATTGTCATCTTTTCCGTATCACTAGTGATTAGTGTTTGAATGAAAAATGTGCAATTGCATTAGTTGCATTAGAGATATTCTTGTTTGTATTCCGTTCATTTCGTTTGTATTAAAACTCTCAACTCTCATTTAACTAGTTTTCATCGAACGAAATGTTGCATCGTGGCATATAGCTTGCATTTAGGAGACACTACATACGATAAGGCCTGGAAATTGAAACTTAATTGAAGATCAACCGTAAAATTCATTCAATTAACCTAAGGCAACATTGGAACTTAACGCAACATATTTAGAAGGTCTAGGCTAGAGACGTGTTCCGGCGTCGTTAAACCTAGCAACTGTCGTTCGCCTATTGGCTTTAGACAGCGCTAGTACGGACTTGCGCTCCCCGTACCGTCGCGTATATAAAGGGAGACCCCTATAGGTTTTCAATCCTTTATCCACAGGAAGCCGAGTCTGCCGCCTTTTACCCGTGATACACCGAACACAGCATTCGGGGAGACTACCTGCACGTACGGAAAGTCCTTGGTCAATTTCTGTTTCATTATTGAAACCAAGGTGTATATTGCAGTTCACGGATATTTGGTACACCCTTTGTGCCTAGTTTTCCTGAGTAGTCATTTGGTCTTTTCTGACTCCCTAAACTTGAAAAGACCATCAAGCGCTTGTCCTTTCACGCTTGTGTCAACTCTGAAAGAGATAGAGTCATCTTTTTATCGTTTCTCGACTCTTAAAACATGAAACGGTAGAATTTCTTACTTTCCAATGTGGTAAAATTAATCGCCCACGATTACACGCCTGTTTAGATATTGCTTGTTGGCCGTTTGATCGTGTGTCTTAAACTCGTTTTCAGCCCGTGTGTGGTTTTGAGTTTGATGGCAACTTTTTCAGAGTTTACCAACCAAGGAATCCCCTCAGAAGGGAATCCTGGTCATTTTCCTCCTTTTGGAAATGTTGGTGCTCCTTACATGGCGACGTTGTCCCTTCCTGGATTAATGGTTGGGTTTCCTGTTTGGTTGTTCTCAACCTCTGTAGTTCCGAATGTCTCCACTACTGTTCAATCAGTTCCTCCGACGGAACACCATCATGTTGATTCCAAGGTGGACCTCTCCCCTTCTTCGCCTGTTTCTGAGTCCTCCTCCTCCTCTTCGCCTGGTGAAAGTCTGGATTCGAGTAACCAGGTGGCTAAGAAGAAGAAGAAGAAGACTAAGAAGAAGAAGTCCGATAAGCGAGAGGCTAAATGTACGGCTACTGCCTCCGAAACGTCTCCTCTTGATAACCCTTCCAACCCTCCTCGGAAAGTCAAGTTCCCCTGCATGTTGTGCACGGGAGACCATCTTCTTCGAGACTGCCCTGGCATTCCCAAGGTACTCGAAGTATGGTCCAACGGTCCCCCACCGTTGTCTTCGGCTTCCGGGAGTCAGGTTGGGGGCACTGGTAAGGCTCCTATGAAGCAGGGTAAGATCACCAATCCTTGTAAGTTGTGTGAAGGGCACCATGCTATTCACCTTTGTCCTTATATGGATGAAGCCAAGCGAGTCTTGGACAACCTGACTGTTTCTACACCACGCCTCCCGGCTGGTTATAAACAGCTTTCTTTGAGTCTTCCACCGGCTGATGCCGTGATTGGTCAAGGGTCATCCTTGGTCTATCCCACTCCTCCAGAAATTCAGATTCAGGAATCCGTTCCCGACCAACCATTGGTCGTGGGATCGGTTGAACTGGCCCCATCTGCGGTGCACCAGGTCTTTTCTGTTGAGAGTGGACCCCATAACCCTCATGTTCTTCTGGTTTCTTCAGATTCTTCAGACTTGGAGAAAGATTCTCCTGTCTCTGTGCTTCAAGAAGCTACCCCTCTGCCTCCCATGATGGAGGCTCAGGAGGATATCCCTCCCACCTTCGAGATGGAGGTTATGGAGGATGCTCCTTCTTCCGTAACATCAGGGGAAGACCTTCGCATTTCGATGGTAGCCCCTCCGAGTAGTTTGGTCGCTTCCTTTGATTGGAGTCGATTTGTAGGATTCCGCCTTCCGTCTTACGTGCCTTTCGAGATCACAGTACAGGCTCTTGGTCTGGTCATACCCAGCACCATTATAGACGAAGGTGCCTCCGTTAGTATTCTATCCTCGACTACCTGGCAAGCCTTTGGTTCGCCACCGCTTGCGCCTATTACGCAGAATCTGTTGACTTTTAATAGAAGGACGAGTCAACCGTTGGGGATCCTTCCAAGGTTACCGATTACTTTGGGAGGTAAAACCGTCCATATGGACGTGATGGTTGTTCCAGGCCCCTTGGATTTCAATCTGTTGTTGGGACGCGATTACACCTATGCCATGGGAGCACTTGTCTCCTCCCTCTTTCGCGTGATGTGTTTTCCACATGAAGGACGGATCGTGACCATTGATCAGCTGTCGTTCTTTGGTCCTAATGTGGCAACTGGTCCGCCATCACCCCCTCTTGGTTTCTATCCACCCGTTGTATCTGCTCCACCGCAGGTCAACTATGTGGCCACTTACCCCGTGCCTGTGCTCAGTGATGATGCCGTTGTGCATAATGTGCTGGGGGCATTGGGTCCTGACTTCCAGGATGTTTTCCTTCCATCGGGAGTGGAACTCTTGGAAGCGCCGCCTTCTTGTTCATTTTGATGTAAGCCGGTTAGAGCACAGTTCCCCTGTGTCAAGCTCCTTAAAAAATGAAACAAGGTCGTCGGAGCATAGTTCCTTTTCTTGTGTCAAGCTCCTTAAAAAATGAAACAAGGTTTGTCGGAGCACAGTTCATGGTCTTGTGTCAAGCTCCCTAAACCATGAAACAAGGTGTTTGAGGATAGTTCTTTTAATGTGTCAACCTCGTTAAAATAATGAAACACGTTCTCGTTCAATTCGAGTCTTTGTTTAGATCTCGTAAAATCCCAGTCGAGTCTTTCTCTTGATCTCGTAATTTGAACCTTCACTCCATCTGCCTTTCATATGGAGTGAAGCTTGGGGGGCATGTACCTCGAATTGAGTCACCATGCTGGGGGCATGCTTAACTTTTCAAGCATAGTTTATGTCTGTTTCAAGCTTGTGTAAAAATGAAACCGGTTTCAAGCATAGTTTATCTTTGTTTCAAGCTTGTGTGCAAACAAAACCATTTTATTTTACCTCTCTTGTGATTGCCATTTTATCACTTATTTTCCGCTGTATGAGCCTTGGTTTTCTTCTACCCCATTGTCACTATCCGCTTGGCCGATCATAGCGGCCTTCACTTGGTTGTTTTTACCCACCCCCGAGGAACCGCCAGTATGAGTGGTCTTCATAGGGCCACCCCTCTCGACCTTATTTGTTCGTAGTAGTTCGTTCATTACCCAACCAACATACCTTTTATACCAGCCTGCTCTCCGTATAGCCATCTTCTCACTTCTAACCTCGACTTCCCTAAATATGAGGTGAAACATTTAAGCCATGTTTTGTCATTTCGATCTCGTTAAAATGGACACGAATCGACATTCACCCGGTATAAGTTTAACCCTTTTTCGGGCCGGGATGGATTGATTACGAAAAAGGAATACCCTAGCCTATCGCGACTAGGAGGTTTTCCCGGATATTGTTTTCTACCTTTTCGGATCTGGGGAACTATTTACGAAAAGGGACCTGTGGAGTTTTCTTTTCCGCCGTCTTTTCAAACTCTCTAAACATGAAAAGACGCCGAGTTCTTCCTTTGTCAGACTCGTTAAACCCTGATGACATCGGATCCAGTCGAAATGACGTTATTCGAGTCGCTCCTTCCTAGGGCTCGTTATATGTACTAGGATGGATTCGCCCGAAGGGCGGACTTATATGACAAGCATATGGTATCCTCTTCAAGCTTGTGTAAAAATAAAGAGGTACTCACCGAAATGGTGGGGGAAAAATGGAACCATCGTCGTTGTCGTCGGCAGTATGTCGCTCTTGAACATGGCACTTGTCTGCATTCGTGTCGGGTTGGGGACATCTCATCTCGTCGCTTCACTTTGCCTCCATGGGTTTGGGTAATCTCTTTTGACCTCTCATCTGTTCACTGCCTCGTCGCCATGACCTCTGATCCGTTGATGTCAAATACTGCCAAGTCCATTGTCGTGCCGTTTATATGTTCAAGAGAAGTTGGCCTCTGCGAATATCAACCTTCCTCTGTTTCTCATATGATCCTAATTCACAACAAAACATTATGTTCCTCTGTCTCGTCTCGATGATGTGGGAATCATTATGGCCCACCTTCGATCAAGATCACTTCCTGTCGACTTCAACTCATTATCCAGGAAGTTGGTCTAGAGACTCCTGATGGTACCTTGGGGCCTGCATGCCTTAATGGCAGGTTCGTCGCATTCGGCGAGAGGTTTTCATTATCGACCTCCGATCGGATGATTCTGCGGGTGTTCGACGTCAGCTCATTTATTCACACGCCGTGGATTGTACCTGTAGTACCTTGAGGACCATTGTCATTATCGGTGGTTCCTCTCGCGTCTGTTAACGGCTTTCATCATTGGCTGGTAATCAGGCGATGTTCTTGCATGTTCGACATCAGCTCACATATTCGCGTGCTAGAACTTGTACTTATTTGGGCCGAGATGGAGCGCAAGACCCTGGATTGTGTCTGTTGTAATCCAGGCTGCGATTGTGGATTATTGTCATTATGTACATGACTCAATGATTGGATGGCTGCGACCATACCCGAGTCTATTTGTTTAATCTTAGTTGGATGGCTGTGCCCATACCCTGGATCCGGATTATAGCATACTCTGTTCGGATGGCTGCGTCCATACCATATATATACATCGTGTACTTAAGATATCAGTTGTATCTGTCTATGCAGGTTTTCCGACGGCGAGCCTTCAGTCAGACATGTTCTCGTAAAGCATTTCACCCCTCTCTCTCTCGGGCCTCATGCTTTAGGGGGCATCTGTTACACAGTAATTTGTCACCGTCCCTACCATTTCCCGTCCCGCACAATGGAGGACCCATAATGTGACCTGTGAACACTGTCATGCATTGAAAACATCATCATTGCATCCCTCTGAGTATGAGCTTCATTTCCCCTTGAGACATCTCCTTGCAAAATCCATGAAAAATAGCTCTTTTTGCATTGGCGCGGGTAGACAGTTCAGTGCTCGCGCCAATCAGGGAAATCCTGTAAAGAGGTCGCGCCACTTGGCGCTCTGTCATAGAGCAGCAATCGCGCCACCCATTTTAGGGACTGTTTTTTAAATATGGATGGCGGAAGTTGAGTTCAAACAAACTCACAACCATTGCCTATCTGGAGTTGGGAGGTTTGGCTGCGGGAGTTCTATGGAAGGGAAGTGGTTTTGCCACCTTCTATGGAACCTTCCTTGTTGATAGGGCCAATCCCATAATAATAGGGATCCCAACTCCCTCTTTCCCCATCTATAAAAGCTTGCTCAGATCCATGGCAAGCTAGTCTTGAAGTGCTGAAGCTTTGCATCTCCCTATTCCCAAGTGCCTTTGTGCTGTAAAGAATCCCTTCTTTCCCTTAAGGCCCATTCAAGCGAGGAGACCATTGTTACGAGACTCCGGAGAGGTTTCCCTTTCCTTGGCGAGCTTTGCGAGACGTGGACGACCGGAGACCCGTTCGAAGGAAGCTGCGACGTCAGAACTTGGTTGTAACTTCTATTCGTTTATTACTTAATCGATGACTATGATTATGGTTCCACTCCGTTTTCCATCATGTTTCAAATTTCTCTACGTTTTCGACCGATGTTTATTATTTTTACGTATGCCGGTTCCTATGCTTGTATCTCTGTTTGTTGAGTCTCGTGTGCGTGTGTTCATCCATCGAGATCGTGGAAGGATTGTGATCTCGCCAGGATCGGCGGACGGGACATCTCTCTTCAGATCGAGCGCTGGAATCCAGGTAGGTTCTTATCCCAAATCTTTCATTCGTAACTAGGAGCCTGCGTCATAGCATTGTTTGCTTGTTGCTAGACCCCTGCTGGGCTAGTAGGGATCGCCTCTGTCCGCAGAGGGGATTTACCTTCTCAACAAATAGTAATGATGATAATGATCATTGTGAAGAATGAATGAAAAACCCTCTTATTTATGACGAAGTATTGGGTTGATCTCGAAAATGGAGAATAATAAAATACTATTAACGAAAATATAGATCTAACCATTAGGAATAATTTATTGAATTTTTGGAGAGGGAAAATATATTCAAAATGGTTAACTATCTTTACTTGTAAATAATTAACAAATAAAATGATTTATTAATTATTTCAGGAATATTAAGAAAGTTGTAAAAATGACATAATTATTAAATAGTGATTTAACAATTATTCCAAGAATGGAGTTAAGGAAAATTAAATAATTAGTGGTTTATTTAATTATTCCTATGTGATTTAGTGAAATGTGACAAACAGTAATTATCAAACAATGATTTAATAATTTTTCCAAGAGAAAATTAAATAAATAATGGTTTATTCAATTATTCTCATGCAGTTTTTTTAAATTTTAATCATAAATAAATTAATAAAAATGGCTTATTAAATTGTTTTCTATAGTAAAAATGATTTTACTATGATAAAATTAAACTTACATGATACATTTCGATCCACCTAACTAGAAATGCTTAGCTGATCATTTTTTGGTGATAACAGTAGGATTTTCTAGAACCTATTGCTCGCTGGGAAGAAAAAAACCAGATAAAGAGAGATAATTTGATTAATGTTGAACGTCGGGAAATAAAATCATTTGTGAAACCGAATATTAACATTGTAATATTGGGAGGGAAAATAACTAGGGATGATATTGGAATTTATGAGCAATTGATTTTCATAAAGTGTACGTCACAAAAAATGTCTTATGATCTTAATTTTTGGACACCTAATCCTCTATGGGTAGGTGTGGAAGCTGAACAGTCAGAAAAGGAGTCCAAGTGACCTTGGAATGTGGAATCGAAGAGTCACACCATTGTATTATAAATATACATCATGTTAATGGTAATAGAAACTCATGCTTATCCTATATCTATATGTATGTGTTCTCCATTTACCATGCATACATTTAACATGGTATTAGAGCGAGCGATTGCTAGCCCTACTCCAATTTGAGTGAGAGCCATAGGTTTATGGTCATTTATGCCCTTCATTAGATTTTATGTTGTGTGTGTCTAACTTTCTTATGCGTTGAAGCATTGTTTTTCTACTTGGTGCAGAGAAGGTTGAATCGGTGTGAAGACCAGAGCCAGGTGCTAATTGTAGTTGATGTTCAATGGTGTTTGAAACATGGTAAGTCTGTTTTTAAGAGCCGAATTTTGTTTTTGATAAATTTTAAAAGCGTACATGTTGTATTTATATGCCGAGTCAAGTTTGTGACTATGTTTGTGTGGCATTGTGTATACACAAACAATAGAGAGAGGAAACATTGAGACTACCCATCGTGGCTCCTCGCATTCCCTCACACCGCTCCACCATAATTAGCCCTCTCCTTGACTCACACATTATAGGCCTTCTCCTTAGCTTCATATGACACGACTGTGCTCTTACTCCTCTACACAGTCAGATCCTACACAAAGTCTCAGCCCTCAGTGCTGCACTCAGTCGAGTGCTATTTACCTTCTTGGCCTTCCGCTGCTCCCTCCAACTGTGACATCTATGCCAATTCCACTCTTGTTATACAATCCTCCTTTCACTCTAATACACTGAGCTTCGACCTGCATTCATAATGTTATGTGGAGGCCAACATTCACTCCACCCACAACAAATTCTCTAGCCACAGTGCGGCACACTTAGCCCTCCACCAAATTTCACTATACACTGTCCCACATTCCACCGTGAATACATGCCCCTCCATATTCTAATAGCTCCCTATATACGTTGAGGGAGCACTATAATACCTGCACCTCTAATGAGGATATGCATTCCCAAAAGCTAATTAGAAATCAGAACCCACAGAAATCAGAACCCACTAACTCTACACTTGGGTTTTCATTTTTGAGATTTCTTATAACAAATACTTGGCGGAATCGGTGCTATGTTTGTTTGGCAGCTGATATTGGGCTCCATCTAAGGGATTCAAGCTGATTTCTATGATCACAGATAGGCTTCTATGTTGTGGGATGGTATAAAGTGAAGCTCCGATTAATGGGAAGACCTACGAATAGTCTTATTCCGCTGATCATACAGTTAGTGGCACTTGTTGATGAAAAATTTTGGCTTTGCAAGAGGGCACACACTAGTTTAACTTCCCTCCATGCCAGAAAGATTCATGGTGACAGGAACTGAAGCGTCGTGCGATGGTTCATACTGAGTCGAGTTCCATTACACTCTGACCTCCTCCACTTACCCGTTGGCCATCACACTCTGTCATTACTCCAAAAACGCTTCCTCATCACCTTCGATAACACTTCGTCCCTCTACCTCCCTGCCGGCTCCCACCCACACCTGCACCTCACGTTGTTTCTCTATCGGCCATTCCATTCCCTACATCCCTGCCCACTACCTCTCTCTCCTTCGCTTACACTCCCCTGTCAGCCCCTCCACACTCCACACTCCTCCCACTCCACACTCCTCCACTCAGGCTCCCCCGTCGACCCCTCCACACTCCTCCACTCAGGCTCCCCCGTCGACCCCTCCACACTCTTCTTGGGCTCCTTCACCGACCCTAAGGGAGGAGGAAGTGATTTAAAATCCTTTACCAAATAATTCTGTCATATAACATTTGGTGTTCATGGCGGTGAAAAGGTTGTCAACACTAGTGGTCCAGACCTCATTTTACTGAGGTTACTATACCAAAAAAATACAGTTGGGTCAGTCCTTGGGAAGAGAGGAAGTCACATTCAACACATTCGAGAGATATCTAGAGAAAAATTAAAGTTGCACGATTCTGAATCTATTTCCTTGGATCGTGTTATTGAAATATCTAGGACACTAGAATAGACACACATAACAAAGAGCTTGCTTCAAGCATTTATTGCAACTGGTGGTTAAATCTAGCCCACACATAGTGCAGGCCAAGGTTATTAACATGGGACTAGTTTTGATGAATGGCAGCCATGATGTATGATGCCTGGAGCTAGTATATCAACCCATGTTGAAGCCTCAGCCCAAAATTGAAGATCTAATGAGAAGAGCCGTGGAAATCCAATTTCCCATTCATTGGTATCAGAGACTGGTTGAATATCAAATTGCATTAAATTTTTTGTTGGAGCCTTGAAGTATGTGCATTTTGAACACTCTGAATTTTATATGTTGATTGGTATCATTTTTCTCATTCATTGAAATCTCGATATATTTGGCTTCCAGCGAGATTTCAAAAAAAAAAAAAAATCCCTAGCTGCTAGCAAATGAAAACACTAACTCTCCCAAGTTTGTCAACACACTTGTGGCTGAGATTTTCCATAGGAAAGAGGCACCAATATTGTTTGTAAAAGAGAACTATTTGTATTCATTAAAACTAGAAGGTTCATTTGCTGACTTGAGTTATTTGAACCATGGTGAAAATTCATGGATTATTAGAGTTATTAAGCATTCTAATCTTATCTACGGGTGGAGACATAGTTAAAATTAGTAGGGACACCTTGTATAATATTAATTTCTGTCTACAATATGCACATGAAAAGATATATTTTTTGCAGCTTGAATCTCAATTCCAACAAGAAGAATTACAGCAACGGAGTCATCATTCTGAACCTGTTTTTGTTTAGAACATTGAAAGAGACTCCCACAATCAACAAGTCAATAATGTTGTGATTGATTCACATTCAGTTCCTAGTTCAAAAGTAGATTTTTATGCAGATGCAGAAACTCACGCTTCACTTTCGAAGCCCATCATCAGACCTTGGGAAGAGATTGTCCATAACAAGCACCAAATAGGTCTTGGATATGACAAGGAGTTCTCCTTTCATATTCCGGACTACTCCAAGCCCATCAAATTTCAAAGTGCTAGATTTCTTAATGATAGCGCACCTACAACTGTTACATATATTTCTCCTCTTCTAAAGAAGCAACAAAAGATTGAGAAATCCCAACACTATGATTGCGTTGGCCATATGAAAGATCAATGTTTCGATCCTTACCCATGCAAGCACGGTAGTCACCACACCCATTCTTCACACAAATGCTTCAGAAACAAGATTCCTGCAACAACAAAGATTCATCTTGGATGGATCGCTTCTTGGCAATGGGCATCAACATCCAAGAAGATGTTTAAGTCACATATCAGAACTTTTTCTAAAATATTGAACAAACTTGTAGTTGAGTTTTCGCCATCATCACACCTTGTACATGATAGGGGGGGAAATGGTGGTCATATACAAGCTTCGACGCCACATCAAGCGAGCCTGAGCCACAACCTATCATTCCATATTCAGAGTTGTAGCCAAAGACATGGATTCCCATGAGCATGCCTTTGGTTGGTGGACAACCTTAAACCATCTATGTGAGATTGATATTCTTCCTCTTCAAAGAATTCAGAGCACTTCCTCTAGTAGAAGACTTTAGATTCTTACCAGCTTTGGTAGAGCTTCGAGAAATTCATTAAGAATTATAGTGTTGGTGGTCATCCTTAAACCATCATAGGTTGTATACCTCCCTTCTTCTAGGTTGAAGGTCCCCCTCTTCAAATATGAGGGACACTTCCTCTCGCAGAAGCTCTCAACTTCTTACCAGATTTGGAAGAGTTTCGGGAACTGCAATAAGCGTTGCATTCCAATGTTGGTGTTCATCCTTAAACCACCTCTTTATGCCAAAATTTCAGATATTTGATTCAGCCTAAGTGCTACCATGCATACTTTGTAGATTTGTATTACAACTCTCTTCTTGGACTCACACATACCCCTTCGGATTAAGGGCGGGAATGTTGGACACCTAATCCTATATGGGTAGGTGTGGAAGTTGAACAATCACAAAAGGAGTCCAAGTGACCTTGGAATGTGGAATCCAAAAGTCACACCATTTTATTATAAATATACATCATGTTAATGGTAATAGAAACTCACGCTTATCCTATCTTTCTATGTTTGTGTTCTCCATTTACCATACATGTGTTTAACACTAATCAATAAAAATAATATTATCGAGATGTAGTTGAACTATTTAGGAAATAGATTTCTTCTCATGGTATCTGTTTTGAGTAGTAAGAACAAGTGAAAAATAAAAGTCCCATACCATCACAAGAGATATATAAACCAATTTTATAATGGCTCAAGTTATTTCCATAGATTATGAATGATGAGAAAATAACTGGTCAGTTGCGTAATAAACTCAAATTAATTGTGAAAGATGACCCATTCTCAAAAGGGACTATTGAATCTAATATTCCTTAAAGGAATTCTAGGAAGGTCCCGAGAAACAACAAGAGAAAAAAAAGAGAATTCTGAGTTGACGCCCAGATTTTTGGTTAGTAGATCAAGGAATCCATGTTACATTTCGACTCAGAAGTGAAAATTTTACCAAGAAAACTTGGGAGGTTCTAGGGAAACCCAAATTATTTTTTTCCAAAATTTAGTTGCATATGGTGAATCAGTATTGTATTCTACCTCTTGGGAGATATGAAGATGTTGAGGTGGATATTGTAGATGTTAATATCTATCCATATTTTGAATTAATAGATATTATGGGTGACAAAGACCTGTACCTAGATTTATTGGGAACTGATTTGGCATGTGAAAACTATGTAGTCATTTATCTCAAATGGGAAACCATGACCTTCAAAGTCGATGGAGTTCATGTCATAGAACCGTTGGATCCATACCAAGGCCCAAGGTTTAATGAACCTGTAGATGATGTTGAAGAACCCAAATGTTTAGATCAGCTATATCAACTCACTATGGGGAAGGGAGAGGATTATATTAATATGATGGCTACTAGATATATTAGCTGGAGAAGTGTCCAAATTATAGAGGTGGGGTTAGATGCTGCAATGTACAATTGGAAGTAGGGATATCATGAGATTCATTCGCGACAATACCCAACTTCCTGACTCCTTTGATGGATTGGTACTGAGGTATGTGATTACCCTCTTTTAATGGTATTGAATCTGTTGTGAATTTTATCAAATACGTTGATTCGAGAATAGAAGAGGGAAAAAATATGTCCCTTATGAATGTTGCATCGTAAATCACCCTTGCAAGATGGTGGGTATCCAATCGTGGTCATATTCATGGTTATGATATTGTTAAGTCTTCTATGATGCAAATATTTTTGGCTCTAGGGAGAACCTTTAGCAAAATTCATATTTATGATGGGCGTACTATCCTGAAAAAGCATGTACAATTTTTTTGTTCCATCTAGACAATGTAAGGGCCCAATAAGACTAGTTTATCCCCTGATTATTATTGTTGGTGTATCCCCCTTATTGTTATTGTTGTACCCATATAGTCCCAATAGTTTTATTATTGTGCCCCATAGAAACCCACTATTGTTATTGTTTTTCCCTTACATTACTATTATTATTATGTCAGGTCTGATTATATTGTGACCCCTTAGACTCCTATATATAGAAAGGAGGTTCTGTCATTTCATTTCAGGGTGGAAAGAAAAGTTGAAAGAAAAATTATGGCAACAATGAAGTCTACCAATCAAAACTCGAAATATGGAAATGTTCCTACTCCTAGCCTTCCACAACCTACATGGTTGACACCACAAAAATTGGAGGAAAAAGGAGAAAAGGCACTTTGTTATAGTTGTGATATCAAATACACTGAAGGTCATAAGTGCGCCGAGAAGAAATTATTTTACATATATTTTTAAGAGGAGGAAGAAAAGGAACAAGAAACATTAAAAGAGGAGGATATACAGTAGGAACCAACCTAGAGAAGGAAGAAATGAATCTAACCATATATTTTAATGCATTTGCAAGAATTACCACTTCTCAAACACTTAAGATAGAAGGATATAGTCAAGAAAAAAAAAGTAATAGTGTCGATTGATTCAGGTAGTACCCATAGTTTTATTCATTGTAATATAGCCAAGGAATTGACTTGATTCCTATATCGAGCACCAGAGTGTCAAGTGATGGATGCAAATGGACGAACTATAAATTGCTTGGGAAAGTGCCATAATACCAAGATAACCATGGGGGAATATGTATTGAATAGTCCAATGCTTTATATTCTAATGAGTGGTGCTGATGTTGTACTAGGAGTCCAATGATTAAAATAGTTGGGGACTATAGCCTTTTAATTTTAAAGATTATTTTTGAAAAAAGATAGGGAATGAAAGGAATTTGAATTGCACGATATCGCAAGGAAACTAGGAAATATAATCACCTCTTATTTCATGACAAAGCTTCTGAAGAAAGAAAAATGAGGTGTAATTTCACAATTATGCTCACTACAAGTTGAAACATCGAAATCATATATTTCTCGAGATCTCCAAAAAGTATTGGAAAATATTTCCAAGGTGTTTAAGACTCCTAAATCCCTCCCACCTATTCATGATCATGATCGTGATTTTCATTTTATTCTAGGAAGTGTTCCTCAAGAAATAAGGCCTTATAGATATCCTTATGCCCAAAAGAGTGATATTGAACGTGTGGTTTCATAAATGCTAGAGGTCGGTATAACTCAACCTAGTCAAATTTATTTCTCTACTCTAGTAGTATTGATGCACAAGAAGGATGGATCATGGCACATGTGTCAGATTATAGGGAGCTCAACAAGCTCACTATTAAAGATAAATTTCCCATTCTTATCATTAATGAATTATTGTATGAATTATATGGAGAAATTTACTTCACCAAGTTGGATCTTCATTCAGGATATCATTAAATAAGAATGAATACTAAAGAAATTCCAAAAACAAAATTTAGAACTCATAGGGCTCATTATTAATTTTTGGTCATGCCTTATGGCCCTACCAATGCACCTTCTACATTTCATGGTTTGATGAATTCCATTTTCAAACCCTTCCTTATAAAATTTGTGTTAGTATTTTTTTATGATATACTAATCTACAACAAGTCTTGGAAGGATCATGTTCAAAATGTTGACAGGGTGCTCAAACTACTTCAGGAGAAACAATTATATGCAAAAACTTTCAAATGTTTCTTTGGATTACAGGAAGTAGAATATTTGGGTCATATTGTATCTCATGAGGGTTTTAAGGTAGACCATCAAAAATTAAATCCATGAAGGAATGAAAATTTCCAACAAACATAAAGCATCTACAAGGATTTCTTAGGTTGACAGGGAATTATCGCATGTTTTTCAAGCATTATGGGAGAATAGCAGCACCTCTAACAACATTACTAAAGAATATGCATTTTCTTGGACTCTATAAGAAGCTAAGGCCTTTGAACATCTTAAAGAGGAAATGTTCCAAGCATTGGTCTTAGCTATGCTAGAGTTCACAAGAACCTTTATTGTGGAATGTGATGCCTCATGAAATGGAATTGGTGTTATTTTAATGCAATAAGGTAGACACATTTATTTTGAAAGTTATCCAATCAAAGGAATCATTTGCAAAAACCTATTTATCAAAAGGAAATGTTGGAAATACTACATGCACTTAAGCAATGGAGACCTTACCTAATGGGAATACACTTGAAGTAAAAATGGATCATGATAGCCTTAAATACTATTTAGAACAAATATTACCTTTAGAAGAGTAGCAAAAATGGGTCACAAAGATGTTGGGTTATGATTTTGAAATCATATACAAAAAATGGAAGAAATTTTTTGTTGTAGATGCACTCTCAAGAAAGGATGAGGATGTGGAAGCATCTATTTGTTCCATTTATATTATCCAAACAGACTAGATAAACGAAGCAAGGGATGAATGGAATAATGAAAAAGAAGTGTGGGCACTCACTCAAAAGTTGCAATAAGATCCAAGTACATATGATACATTTAATTGGAAAAATGATTCATTATGGGACAAATATCATTTATATATTTATAATAATTCCCAAATCAAAAAAAATATTCTCTTGGAATTCCACACCTCTCCCTTATGAGGGCACGCAGGATTTTTAAAAACATACCAAAAGGTTAAGAAGGAATTTTTTTGGGGATGGCCTTAAATCTTATATTCAAAAGTTTGTGGCGAAATGTTTGGTTTTCCAAAATAATAAAGTTGAGAAAATTAATACATTTAGTCTATTACAACCTTTTTCCAATCCAAGTCAACATTGGGAGAAGGTTTCAATGGATTTTATCTTAGGTTTACCCAAGTCCACAGGAAAGAGTGTCATCATGGAGGTAGTTGATAGACTTACAAAGTATGAAACATTTTGTGCATTATCACATCCATTTAAACCCAGTATAGTTGCTACTGCATTTATGGAAACAATTCAAAAGCTACATGGAAACCCAAATATTGTTGTAAGTGATAGAGATCCCATTTTCACTGGAAATTTTTGGACAGAATTAGTTTCTTATTATTATGCTCCATATAAGCCCACTATTGCTATTTTTGTGCCCTTACTTTATTATTGTTATGTAGGCTCTCATTATATTATAACCCCTTAGATTCATATATATAAAAATTAAGACTTTCCATTTGTATCATCCAAGGATTATTCATTTATGTAATATAAAGGAGGTTCCCCCCTCGAAGAGTGATCTAGGTGGATATTGGTGAGCGTGGTGTCCAACATTGACCAGAGGCTGGACCACAATGTGCTGAGGAACCTGATGTCCTGATCTAAGATGATAGACTGATAGGAATGATTCAGGTGGATATTGGTGGCCACCCATATATTCCATTTGGACCCCCACCATCAGTTCTTTCAATTTTTCACTTTCAGTACAACTTACTATTTTTAGCAGGTTTTCGGGTCTTGAATTTTCGGAGCCATTTTGAGGCCCTAATGGTCCAAGTGGATATTGGTGTCCACCCACTTATTCCATTTGAACCGCCACCACCAGTTCTTTCTGTTTTTAAGTTTCAACACAACTTACTACTTTTAGTAGTTTTTCGGTTCATCAACTTCGGGAGCTGTTTTGAGGCCCCAAACAACTTTTTGTTGGGAAAACTAGGAGAAACATGGGTCTAAAAATCGATGTTTCTCACTCAAAAGTTGTAGTACTCAAACAGATATTTCTAACGAGGTATTGAGCACGTCAAACGGAGATTGGATTCCAAAGTTATGACCCCAGGAACTTGAAACACCAATTTACCCAAATGGGACCGACAGTTTTGGTGCTTCATCTCCTAGGTTTAGGTTTTTGGATGTTTAGCATTTTCCATTGTTTCTCAACAATAAATATGCCTTTGAGCCTCATTGTAACACATTCCAGAGACCTATAGCCATCACATCTCTTCTCAGATATACACTACCAGTGCCCTAGCTCTTTTATTTCCATTATGTTTGTAAGCTCATTGTAATACGGTTCAGAGCCCTATAGCCACCACATCTCTGCTCAGAGGTATGCTACCAACGCCCTAGATAGTTTATTTCCATTATTTTTGTAACCATATTTCAGTCATTTTTTTTTAATAAAATGAATTTTTGTTTCTGTTGCATCTCTTTGTTTATGTCTATTTCTATGCGTTATTGCATTCCTACATAAATCCAGATCAAAGAGGCTATTTCTCAAGTTGTTGAACTATCTTTTCTCTATTTTATGAGTTGGATGCATAACACTGTAGCAAACACTTAGCCAATTTACTAGCCTTCCATGATCCTACTTCCTTGCATTGTTTCCTTAGGAATTAGACCCTATTAATTAGGGAAATTCCTCATCCACAAATACACAATACTTAATAGGCCTTCCTCTAATTGTATGCACTACCTGTACAATTTGGATTATTATACAACTAATAGTACACTTCCCTTGAACTCCAATCTCAATTTGTTAACTTGTAGATCACACATGCAAGAGTTATTTATGGTTGATTTATTAGTTAACTAGTTGATCACATAGTACACACCCCACTACTTAACCTCCCACTAGTTCCTCCAACAATTGGAACTAGTTAAACTGAATTTAATTCATATTTACTGAATTAATAGATTACAACTCAAAATAAACTCAACCTGAGCTCCTACAAAGTAGGAGACACTCTACATGACTCAAGTTAGACCCTCAACTCGAATTAACTAAACCAACTAAATCAAACTAACTTAGTTAACTCGCATAAATTGTTATGTGATGTGGAATTAAAATTTTCTTCTAATCTCATTCAAGGGAAAATTAAATCAGAATCTTTCTTAGTGTCATTTTCAACAATTTTTTACTCGAAAAAAAAATTACAATTTTATTAATAAAAAAAAAATACAATATAATGAATTAAATTGAATTGATTTAATATTTTTATTTCTGTTTATTATTTATTAATTTTTTTAATTTAGCTAACAACATAATCATCATCATCATCATCATCATCATTATTATTATTATTATTATTAATGATTCATTTTAAGGAAATTGCAACATCTCTTTCATATTAAGCCTATATTCAAATGTTTACGCGCATTTACAACCCACTATTAACATCTCCCCCATACTGAGCTAATTTTTACACTTATTTATGAACAACACACATCACCCATCTCCTATCTCCTCTATACTTGCCTATAGGCTCAATAATTTTCTTAAAAAAAAAAAAACAATGAATGTTCGAGTTTTATATTAAAAATATACTGTTAGATAAATTATTAGTTTTATTTACTCATGAATTAATAGTGTTATTCAATAAAAGACTTAAAATTCATGCATCCACTTACTTGAATTATGCATTCACTTATTTCTCACAGAAACACAACCATTTTACAATACATGATTCCTAACTTGTAAATATGTTTTGTTAAAATGCCATGGATTATCAATACCATGTGTCCAAACAATTTTATTGTAACTCAGTTGAATCATTATCTAACATTCTAAAAGCATGAAGTCCAAATTATTACTTCAATAGGCATGTTTATTTTGGAATACAACTTCTAATATTTTAATTAAATTTTCAATAATAATGCCACATGCCTATTTTGGAATAGAGATTCCATAATTTTAATCTATTTATCAATAATTATTAGGTGGATGATAGGGATTTAACCTCCAAAAAATATTTTGGTATATTCTTAGTAGTGTACATAAATCAAAAGTTGAGATTTATCTCCAAAGTAGTTAAGCCATTTTTTCCTTTTTAAGTAAAAATTTGTTATATAAAAAACTGTCATATGACATGAGTTATGGTTTTTTGGGCATGTGGTATTGACAGGCCATGTTATTGTAACAAAGTGTATTTAACATTAAGAATCACCATGGTAAATTGATGGTGAATCTATATGGTTAATCTCTATGGTTTAGAATCTTGTTACATGTTTTTTAAAATATATAAATGTTTAATTTATATTTGAATTATTTTCATAAATAATAATAATAATATACATAAAGTTAAAATTTAGTTAATATTTACGTTTTTTTTAGTTTTAGCATGTATCGATTTTTTTTTTTTTTTATGTTTATCATGGATAGATGCCTATGTGTGTTTACTAATTTAATTTATATGGTTGTGCTAGTTATTAGTTGGATGGTAGATATTTAACCTTTATGGAATATTCTACAATATTCTTAGTAGTAGTCATAGATAAAAGGTTCAGATTTGTCTCAAAAATAGCTATGTCCTTTCTTTCATTTCAATTAAAAAGTTATTTTGTATGGTTTTTTGTAATCTTTGGAATTGTGAGATATATTATGAGGTAAGTGTTTTGATATCTATATGCGTTTACCAGTCATTTAGTTTATAGGGATATTCTAGTATATATTTTATTTTGATTTCATTTGGTCTCACATACTTGATACTGAATAGAATCTTAAATGAATATTTTTTTTCTATTATTTCTATCTCCTTGCTACTAATACTTTGCAAATATAAATTTCATCATTTTGCATCAACCCAAAAATGGTCTTGCAAAACCTCTACTTATCCCTTTGTAAAATATTTTTTAACATATCAATTGGATTATCTTCACTGTGTATTTTCTCCAACTATAGTAGCCCATCATATATCACTTGATGAATCTAATTATATATCACATCAATGTGCTATGTCTTGGAATGATATTCTAGGTTTTGCACTAAATGAATGAAAATCAAACTGTCACAATGTAGGAGATATTTATCTTGTTTTATTCTCGTCTCTCTTAAGAATCTTTGTGTCCAAAACATCTCTTTGCAAAATCTATGTATTTTCTCCTCTGCTGTTTACAGGGATACTACTTTTTGTAATCTAAACACCCAAAGCATTGTTGTACCTACAAAAATATTAAAAAAATCAATGGTGGATATTCTGGTGTCCCTATATCCAACCATATTTTCATCTATATAATCTTCAAGCATATAATTATCATTATTACCAAAACAAAAACAATAATGACTAGCACTTCTTGATGTTTTTTTTCTAGATTTGTAAGGAATCTACTCACCACTTACACTGCATGTGCAATAACTGGTCGAGTGAACACAATGGCATACATCAAGCTCCCAACTATAGAATCATATCATATTTTACTCATTTCATCCTTATTATTGTCATATCAACATATATTTTTAAGTGGCATGCTAGGGGCATACCAACTAGTTTGGCACCCTTCATGGTGAACCTACTTAACACTTTGTTAATATATTTTTCTTATGAAAGCCATAAATTTTTTTTTTTTTTTTATTGTGCATGATCCTCATGCCAAATATTTTTTGTGCTGATCTAAAAGGCTTCATTCAAAATCGACTATTGAAATCCTTCTTCAACCTATTGATCATTTCCTTATTATGTCCAGAAATTAGAATGCCATCCACATATAACATTAGCATAATATACTTCCATCGGTTATACCTCCCGATGTAGAAAAAATAATTAACCTCTAATATTTTAAAACCATGCTCCAACATAAATGAATAAAAATTTTTGTACCATTGGTGTGGTGCTTATTTTATCCCATAGAGGCTCTTCTTCAACCTACAAACTAATTTATCTTTATATTTTACTTAGAATCCTTCTTTTTTCTCTATATAAATATTCCCCTTTAATTCTCCATGAAGGAAAGTTTTATTTACAACATAAATGTTCACATTACAAATATTAAGTAAAAATAAGACCAAGAATAACTCTTATGGATGGCATCTTAACAAAAAGTGAAAAAACTTAAGTAAAGTCAATACCTTGGTTTTAGGAAAATCACTTTGCCATCAATCTTTCTTTGTGTCTTTCTTTCTTCTCTCCACCCTCATTTGTAGTTTTGTATACCCATTTATTTAATAGGGAATTTCTTCCTTTTGGAAATTTTTCTAATTACCAAGTTTCATTTTCTAATAAGGATTCTATTTATTCCTTTGTTTCTTTCTTCCACTCTTTTCCATTCTCACATTACAAACCTCTTAAAAAAATGAAATTCACATTCATCATTTATAAAAATATAATTTCAGGGTGGATACCTTTGTGAGGGCTTACGAGGCCTAGTAGGAAAATGCATCAATTATAGTGGTGTATTTTTTTATTTAATATCCTATAATAATGGTTATTTCTTCTTCTTATTTTCCATCATTATCCACTTTTTTCCATCATATTCTTAAACTCACTACATAGTTTCTTGGAATGGTGGGATATTTTCTTGCTATCATGCAAACCTTGTTAACAATTTTCTTGACCTCCATATCACCTTTGTAACTTGTATACATCTCTAACTCATTAAATATGGAATATTCTCTTCTAATTTTTTTTGTTTAACTGGATTCCATAGATAGTAACCAAACTCACCATCCACATATCCCAGAAAAATATACTTCATTGATTTATTATCTAAATTGGTTCTTCTCATCAGTACAAAATTCTCTGGGAATGTCACCATCGATGGAAATAGCATGTGATCTATTGATGAGGTAACAATTTGTCCTTGCTACTTCTACTGAAAATTTATTTTCTAATCTATAATTTGACGACATACTCCTCACCTTCTCCACATCAGTGTGATTCATTCTTTATGTAGTGACTTTTTGTTAAGGAGTACCAAGAGCAATATTTATTATTGAATTCATTGGAGAAATACTCTCCTTTTTTATTTGTCCTCAAAAATTGAGAAATTTGTTAGTCTCTCTTTTAAAAAAAAAATCAATTTTTGAAATATCTCAAATTTTTCACCTTTACCTATCATGGGATAAGCCCAAACCTTCCTAGATGCATCATCCATGAATGTGATAAGATGTAAGGCTCCTCCTAAAGAATTAACATGGATTGGCCCAAACACATTGAAATATATATCAATTCTAATAAATTTTCTTTCCTTCATGGCCACCTATCATTAATGAAACTCTTCATTTCCAACCATATATAGAATTTTCAAAAAATTCAAATTCATAGGATTTCAAACCTGGAAGTATATTTTTGGAAAGAAGTATTTTTAGGCCCTTTTTCCCTCATGTGACCCAAATGATTATGTCATAGATCCACTGAGTTTCATTCTTTTTCAACAATAGTCACATCTAATATTATTGTTGTTTCACTCTATGTGTATAAGGTTCTTTTCCTCAATATTAGAGCCAAAACCACATGAAGACAAAACCGCTGTGACTGGGATGGAAAGAGACAAAAAAAAAAAATTCTAACAAACAACCTAAATGGTGGAAACACACAAGACGAAAGGAGAGGATTCTGGAAGGCTATTTTATTTCTCAAACATTGAGGAGAGAAATGGAAAGAACATAGCGAGAGAAGTATTGATTAAAAATATGAAGAAAAATCTAAGGAAGAGGAATGTAGAAGTGGTAGTTGTGCTATAGAGGAAGAAAGTACATAGCGCTTGAAGGAAAAAGAGAAGAAATCTCTATTCTACTATCATAATACAAGGAGAAAAGAAAACATTTGGTTGAGAATTGGGAGATTCAATAATATCTCTTAAGGAAGGATAATAGTCTTTAGATTCCCTGTAATATTGGAGAGTGGAGATGGTTTTCTCTGGATTCCCTTACTGGCATAGGTGGAGGAATATTAATTGGACTCCTAGTAAGGATATTTCTTTATCCCCCTCTACTTGTTTTCTTAGTTATGGAGTGGGTTATGGATTCCCATAAGTGGGTGGAACCATTGTGTAAAAATAATTGATTGAGATTTTGTTACACTAAATATAACATTGGGAAGAAATAAGAATATATCTCAGGTGAGGGAATAAGTGTCAAGATTCCCTGTAAGACTCGAGGGTGGAGATGGTTTTCTCTAGATTCCATTTCTAGCATGGGTGCAGGCTTGTTCCTTGAATTCCTAGTAAGGAGAGTTATTTAGCCCCCTCTGCCTTTTTTCTTGGTTTGTATAGTGAGTTGAAGATTCCCTTGTTGATTTGAGGGTGGAGGTATAGCCTCTCGATTCCCTTACTAATTTGAGGGTGGTAGTGTAGCTCTGTATTCCCTTGTTGATTTTAGGGTGGAGTTGCAGCCTTTGGATTCCCTTGTTGATATTTTAGGTCCCTATAATACTAATATATCCCCTTATTATTATTGTGAGTGTATCCCCCTTATTTTTATTGTTGTGCACATGTAATCCCTATAGTGTTAAAATTGTGCCCCATAGAATCCCATTATTGTTATTTTTTTTCCTTACATTATTATTGTTATGTAGGCTCTGATTATATTTGGACCCCTTCGACTCCTATATATAGAAAGTAGGTTTTTATCATTTGAATCATTCAATAATTTTTCCTTTATGTAATGTAAAGGAGGATTTCCCCTCGAAGAGGTTGATTTATAAGTCATTAATATATCTTTTATTCTATTTTGTGAGCTGGTTTTATAACATTTGGTATCAGAGCTTGGGATTCTAGGGTTTTTCTTCTTCAAATAGGTCATCTTGGAATTTTCGCTATAACATTTTTTCTATGAGGAATAAGAAGCTAAAAATTTTACCATGTGGATCTGTAATCATGATGAACTTTTTGTAAAAAATTCAAACCTTGGTTCGAAATATTTTTGGAGATATGATCTGTGGAAGTTAGAATTTTTGTAGGCTCCAGAATTTCAACTGAAATAGGTGACCGAGGGAAAATCATCATAACTTTTTTTTGGCATCGGAATGAACATATGTAAAAAGTGGTTGAAATTCCACAGATGTTAGTTTCATGTGTATTTAATTTAGGTTTGAAGGTATAAACAGTGACACGTGGCACTCCTTCTCTCTACTGAACGAGTCCATAATGAGGTCATGGTGTGATATCATGCATAACTTTGTCTTGAATAATCCAAATTAGGTCTGACCTGTGGCAGTGGAAAGAAGAATCAGATGGATACTAGAGGACCGAATTTGAAATATTGGGGATCCAAAATCACAAAGATACATTAGTTTCAATATCTAGCCCCTCAAAAGAATGAAAAAGGTGTGTTTTGTTTTTTTCTTAAATTATATGACTTTTGTTTAAAAAAAATAGTTTCAAGTGATTCCAAAGGGCGTATTGAAGCATTGATATCAGTATTGCGTTATATGATGCCTCCCAAAAATAATTCCACACCCATTAAGCCCTCAGAAAAAACTACTATGACACATGAAGAGGAATAATTGCAATATGATATATTAAAATTACGATACCAAGTGCAACAATTTTCGCTCTCACAAAAGTAACCAAAAATGAAATGGAACCTAAGATGGATGATTTGAAGAAAGACAAGGAAGCTAAGATGGATAGTTTTATGAATAGAATAGATGGCATGGAAGCTAATTCAATGTTATAGAATAAAAATTGAAAGGCAACATGAAATACATGAAGAATGGTTTAAAGGCATACATGGAAGATTAGAAGGAAGGTTTGAAAACGTTTCTACAAGAAATGATTCCTAATGGCGAAAGTGTAGTAGATGAAACTCTTGATGAGAATAAAATAAATGTTAATCATGATTTCATAGGCTCTAATGTTGGATTTAAGACCCACCATATTCCCAAGATCGATATGACGAAGTTTTATGGAAAGGATCTGATAACATGGATACTACAAATGGAGGAATACTTTGAGCTAAAAAATTTGCAACACACACAAAAGGTATCCATTGCAACTTTATATTTAAAGAAAATTTTTTTTGTATGGTATCGATGTCTTTGTTCTTGTAAATTGCTTGTCACTTGGTCAAATTTTACAGAGGAAATGATAGCACATTATGAGGATACAAATAGCAACACCTTCTTTAGCTAATTGATAAATACAAAAAAAAATGGTTCAATGATGGATCACATTGAGGACTTCTAAAAATTGAATATACGAGTAGATAATATTCTATAGGAACATAGGATTGATTTCTTTATAAGGACTTTAAAGGATAACATCCAACATGAGGTTCACCTTTGGGAACTTGATTCATTGGAAAAGGAATTCAGGGTGGCAAAAAAAGTTGAAAGAAAAATTATGGAAACAAAGAAGTCTACCAATAAAAACTATAAAGATGGAAATATTGCTTCTCATAGCCATCCACAACCAACAAGGTTGACACCAAAATAATTCGAGGAAAAAATAGCAAAAGGGCTTTGTTATGGTTTTGATATAAAATACACTAAACATCATAAGTGCACCAAGAAGAAATTATTTTATGTAGAGTTTTAAGAGGAGGAAGAAAAGGAACAAGAAAAATCAAAAGAGGAAGATATATAGTAGGAACAAACCCAAGAGAAGGAATAAATGAATCCA
Organism: Pinus albicaulis; assembly: GCA_034641835.2. NCBI lineage: Eukaryota > Viridiplantae > Streptophyta > Pinopsida > Pinales > Pinaceae > Pinus > Pinus albicaulis. The sequence continues at coordinate 609,726,013 of CM076575.1, read as the reverse complement.
ACAATATCCTTTAATGGATTGGAAGGAATTACCACTCATAGAAGGATATATCAAGAAAAGAAAAAAGGCAATATTTTTTTATTGATTCGAGTAGTACAAATCATTTTATTCATTTGAAGATAGCCAAGGAATTTAATTGCTTCATATATCGAGCACTAGAATTTCAAGTGATGGTTGCAAATGGAGGAACTTTAAATTTCTTTGGAAAGTATCATAATATCAAGCTAACCATGGGGGAATATGTATTTAATAGTCTAATTCTTTCTATTCAAATGGGTGGTGCTGATGTTGTACTAGGATTCCAATGGTTACAATCTTTGGGGAATATAGCTTTTAATATTCAAGAAATTTTCTTGATATTTTTTTGGGAAGGAAAGGAAGTTGAATTATGGAGTATAATAGGGAAATTTTGAAGGATAATCAACTCTAATGTCATGAAAAAACTTTTGAAGAAATAAAAATGAAGCGTAATTGAAAAATTATGCTCACTAGAGGTTCAAACATCGAAATTATCTATTTCTCCAGATCTCCAAAAAGTCTTGGACAATCATTCCAAGGTGTTTGAGAGATCCAAATGAATCCCACATATTCTTCATCATGAGCATGATATTCATATGATTCCAAGAATTTTTCCTCCAAACATTAGGCCTTATAGATATCCCTATTCCCAAAAGAGTGAAATTGAACGTATAATTGTAGAAATTCTAGAGGTTGGTATAATTCAACCTAGTCAAATTCCTTTCTCTGCTCTAGTAGTATTGGTGCGCAATAAGGATGGATCATGCCGCATGTTTCTAAATTATAGGGAGATCAACAATATCAATATTAAAGATAAATTTCCCATTCCTGTCATCGATGAATTATTGGATGAATTACATGGAGGAATTTACTTCACCAAGTTGGATCTTCGTTCAGGTTATCATAAAATTAGAATGAAGACTAAAGACATTCCTAAAACAACATTTAGAACTCATGAAGGTCATTATGAATTTTTGGTCATGCCTTTTTGCCTTACCAATGCACCTTCTACATTTCAAGGGTTGATGAATTCCATTTTCAAACCCTTCCTTATATATTTTGTGTTACTATTTTTTTGATCAGATACTAATCTACAAGAATTATTGGAAAGATCAAGTTCAACATGTTGATATGGTGCTCAAATTACTGGAGGAGAAACAATTATATGAAAAAACCTCCAAATTTTTCTTTGGAGTACAGGAGGTGGAACATCTGGGTCATATTGCATCTCATGAGGGCGTTAAGGTAGACCCTAAAAAAATTAAATCCATTAAGGAATGCACAATCCCCACAACCCTAAAGCATCTGCGAGAATTTCTCAGGTTAACATGATATTATTGCATTTTTTTAAAGAATTATGGGAGAATAACAACACCTCTAACAATATTATTAAAGAGGTATTCATTTTCTTGGATTCCATAAGAAACTAAGGCCTTTGAACATATTAAAGAGGAAATGTGCCAAGCACTGGTCTTAGCTATGCCAAACTTCACAAAAACCTTTATTGTGGAATGTGATGCCTTAGGAAATGGAATTGTTGTTGTTTTGATTCAATAAGAAACACCTATTTCTTTTGAAAGTCATCCAATCAAAGGAAATTATTTACATAAAGCTATTTATGAGAATTAAATGTTGGCAATACTACATGCACTAAGAAAATGGTGACCTTACCTAATGGGAATCAAATTTAAGGAAAAAACATATCATGATAGTATTAAACACTTCTTGGAACAAATAATATCTTCAAAAAAACAAAAATAATGGATCACAAAGATGTTGGGTTGTGACTTTGAAGTAATCTACAAAAAAAGGAATCTAAATGTTGTTGCAGATGCACTCTCAAGAAAGGATGAGAACATGGAAGCATTTCTTTGGGTGGACACTCATTCAAAATTAGAAACAAGATCCCAATACATATGATACATTTAGTTGGAAAAATGATTCATTATGGTACAAATATCACTTCTATATTTGTAATAATTACCAACTAACGCAAAAGATTCTTTTGGAATTGCACACCTCTCCCTTAGGAGGACACTCGGGATTTTCAAAAACTTACGATAGGTTCAAGAATTAATTTTTCTGGGATGGCCTTAAATCTGATATTCAAAATTTTGTGGAGGAATGTTTTTTCTACCAACAAAATAAATTTGAGACAATTCAGACCTCGGGTCTACTACAACCTTTATCCATTACAAGTCAATGTTGGGAGGAGGTTTCGAATGGATTTTATCACAGGTTTACCCAAGTCCGAAGGAAAGAGTGTCATCATGGTGGTAATTGATTTGCATTATCTCATCCATTTAAATCCAGTATAGTTGCTACTGCATTTATGGAAACAATTCAATAGCTACATGGAAACCTAAAGATTATTGTAAGCGACATAGATCCCATTTTCACTAGAAATTTTTGGACAAAATTATTTTTCATTTATGGGTACTTAACTAGCTCATCGCTAATCTTATCATCCTCAATATGATGGGAAAACTGAGATAGTGAAAAAATGTATGGAAGGATATCTTCATTGCTTTGTATCTGATAAACAAACATGATGGGTCAAGTGGTTACCTCCTACTAAATGGTAGTATAACACTTCCTTCCACACTATATCAAAAATTACCCCATTTATGGCACTCTATGTGTTAGGTCCCTATATTACTAGTGTAATCCCTTATTGTTTTTATTTTAGCCCCCTTATTGTTACTGTTGTACCCCTGTAGCCCCCATATTGTTATTATTGTGCCCCATAAAAAACCACTATCGTTATTGTTGTTACCTTACATTATTATTATTAAGTCGGCTAGGATTATATTCTGACCCCATGGAATCCTATATATAGAAAAAGAGGTTTTTTCATTTGTATCATCCAAGAAATTTTCATTTATGTAATGTAAAGGAGGTTTCCCCCTCGAAGTGACTAATTTCTAAGGCGTATCTCTTCGTTGCTTCAAATAGGTCATCGTGGAATTTTCGATATAATTTTTTTCCAACGAGGGCTTAGAAGCTAAAAAAACACCCATTTGTGAATAAATCCCGATGAACGTTGTGTAAAAATTTTAGATATTGGTTCGCAATATTTTTAAAGATATGATCTATGGAAGTTAGGGTTTTTGTAGGCTCCCGAATTTCATCTCAAAGGGGTGACCTTGGGAAAATTGTCATAACTTTCTCTATGAGCATCGGATTGGAATTCTGAAATATGTGGCCAAAATTAGACCAGATGTAGCTTCATGTGCATCAATTTAAGAGCTAAAGGAGGAAACAATGACATGTGGCATGCCATACAATTTCTCTCTACAAAATTAGTCCATAATTAGGTCATTGTGGGACAATGGGCATAAATTTTCCTTGAAGAATGGAAATCAGGTCATATATGTGGCATTGGAAAGAAGATTCAGAGGGATAATAAAGGAATGAAGATAAAATCTCGGGGATCTGAAATTATAGAGTTACATCAGTTTCAATATCAAGCTCCTCTAAAGAAAGAAAAATGTGTGTATTTTTTTCTTTCAAATTCCATAAGTCTTGTTTAAAGTGATTCCAAGGGCATATTGAAGCATAGATATCAATATTGGGTTCGAAAATGCCCCCTAAAATAATTCAACACCCATTAAGCCCTCAGACGACTCCACTATGACTCATGAAGGCTAAGAAGTGCAACATGATATAACAAAATTACAAGACCAAGTGCACTGAGTTTCACTCTCGCAAAGAGAAACCAACAATTAAATGGAAGTTTAGTAGAAAGACGTGGAATATAAGATGGATGGTTTGAAGAAAGGCGTAGAAGCTAATATGGATGGTTTGAAGAAAGGTGTGGAAGCTAAGATGGATGGTTTGAAGAATGGAATGGAATCTAATATGAATGATATGGAAAAAAAAATGAAAGACACCATGGAAGACATGAATAATGATCTAAAATCATACATGGAAGGTTTAAAGGAAGGTTTGACAAATTTTATAGAAGAAATGCTTCCTAATGGCGAAAATAGAATAGAGACAACTCATGATGAGAAAAAAATAAATGTTAATAGTGATATCATACACTTTAATGTTGGATTTAAGACTCACCATATTCCAAAGATCGATATGAGGAAGTTTTATGGAAAGGATCCTATAACATGTATACTACAGATGGATCAAAATTTTGTTCTCAGTGATGTGCAAAACCCAAAAAAGGTACGCATTACAACTTTCTATTTATAAAAAAAATACATTTGTATAGTATCGATGGCTTTGCTCCCGTAAAAAAATTTACACTTGGTTAATTTTTATGGAGGAAATGATAGCACATTATGAGAATAGAAAAAGAAACACCTTCTTTAGCCAAACGATAAATCTCAAACAAAGGGTTCAATGGTGGAGCGCGTTGAGGACTTCCAAAAATTGAATATAAGGGTAGCTGATATCCTAGAGGAACAAAGGATTGATGTCTTCATAGGCACTTTAAAGGATAACATCCAACATGAAGTTCACCTTTGGGAACCTGATTCATTGGAGAAGGCATTCAGGTTGGCAAGAAAAATTTAATGTAAAATTATGGCGACATGGAAGCCTACAACTCACATCTATATATATTGAAGTGTTGCTACTCCTGCACTTCCAAAACCTACAAGGTTGACACCACAAAAAATGGAATAAAAAAGAGAAAAAGGGGCTTTGCTACAGTTGTGATAGAAAATACACTAAAGTTCATAAGTGTGCTAAGAAGAAATTATTTTACATAATTGTGAAGAGGAGGAATAAAATGAAAAAGAAACTTCAAAAGAAGAGGATATACACCAAGAAAAAACCCTAGAGAAAGAAGAAATGAGTCAGACCATATCCTGTAATGCATTGGCAAGAATAACCACTCCTTAAAATCTCAAGATAGAAGGGCATATCAAGAACAAAAGGTAATAGTGTTGATTGATTCAGGTAGTAACCATAATTTTATTAATTGTAAGGTAGCCGGGGAATTGAATTTCTTCATATACCGCAACACCAGAGTGTCAAGTGATGGTTGAAAATGGAGGAAATATAAATCAATCTAGAAAATACAATAATATCAAGATAACCATGGGGGAATATTCATTGAATATTCCAAAGCTTTCCATTCCAATGGGAGGGGTTGATGTTGTACTAGGAGTACAATGGTTACAATCTTTGGGGGCGATAGCTTTTAATTTTCAAGAAATTTTCTTGAATTTTTTTCGGAAGGAAAGGAAGTTAAATTAAGCGGTATCATAGGGAGGCTGGGAAAGATAATAAGCCATAATGTCATGAAAAATATTCTGAAGAAATAACAATGAGGTGTAATTTCACAATTATGCTCACTAGAAGTTCCAACATCAAAATCATTTATTTCTCCATATATCCAAAAAGTATTGGAAAATCATTCCAAGGTGTTTGAAACTAGAAAATGACTCCCACCTATTCGTGATCATGATCATGCTATTCATTTGATTCCAGGAAGTGTTCCTCCAAAAATCAGGCTATAGATATCCTTATGTTCAAAAGAGTGAAATTGAACGTATGATTGCAAAAATGTTAGAGGCTAGTATGATTCAACCTAGTCAAAGTTCTTTCTCTTCACCAGTAGTATTGGTGCATAAGAAGGATGGATCATGCTGCATCTGTCTGGATTATAGGGAGCTCAATAAGCTCACTATTAAAGATAAATTTTCCATTCATGTGATTGATGAATTATTGGATGAATTACATGGAGCAATTTATTTTACCAAGTTGGATATTTGTTAAGGATATCATATAATTAGAATGAAGACTCGAGATATTCTGAAAAAAAAACATTTCAAACTCATGATGGTCATTATGAATTTTTGGTCATGCCTTTTGGCCTTACTAATGCACCTTCTACATTTCAAGGGTTGATGAATTCCATTTTAAAACCCTTACTTAGAAAATTTGTGTTAGTATTTTTTGATGATATACTAATCTACAATAGTCTTGGAAGGATCATGTTCAAAATGTTGATAGGGTGCTCAAACTATTGGAGGATAAAAAATTATATGAAAAAACCTCCAAATGTTTCGTTGCAGTAACAAAGGGGGAATATCTTGGTCATATTGTATCTCAGGATGGTGTTAAGGTAGACCCTAACAAAATTAGAGAAATTAATGAATGGAAAGTCCCCATAACCATAAAGAAATTGTGAGGATTTCTCGGGTTAACAGGTTATTATCACATTTTTTTTAATAATTACGGGAGAATAACAACAACTCTAACAACATTATTGAAGAAATATGAATTTTCATGGACTCCTGAAGCAACTAAGGCCTTTGAACATCTTAAAGAGAAATGTGCCTAGCACCAGTCTTAGCTACGCCAGACTTAACAAAAACCTTTATTATGGAATGTGATGCCTTGAGAAATGGAATTGGTGATGTTTTAATGCAAGAAGGAAGACCCATTTCTTTCTAAATTCGTCCAATCAAAGGAAAGTATTTACAGAAAGCTATTTATGAGAAGGAAATGTTGGAAATACTACATGCACTAAATAAATGGAAACCTTATCTAATGGGAAGACACTTCATGGTAAGAACTAATCATGATAGTATTAAATACATTTTGGAACAAATAATCTCTTCAGAAGAGCAGAAAAAATGGGTCACAAAGATGTTGGGTTATGAATTTGAAATCATCTACAGGAAGGGAAGCTAAATGTTGTTGCAGATGCACTCTCAAGAAAGGATGAAGAGGCGAAATAATTTCTTTGTGCCATTTATATTATCCAACTAGATTGGATAATCAAATAAAGGGATGAATGGAAGATTGACAAAGAAGTGTGGGCACTCATTCAAATGTTGCAACAAGATCCTAGTATATATGATATATTTAGATGGAAAAATTATTCCTTATGGTACAAGAGTCGCTTATATCTTTGTAAGAATTCCCAACTAAAACAAAATATTATTTTGGAATTGAACACCTCTCCCTTAGGAGGACACTTAGGATTTTTAAAAACATACCACAGGGTGAAGAAAGAATTTTTTGGGATGGCCTTAAATTTGACATTCGATGTTTGTCACGAAAGTCTGCTTTTCCAGAAAAATAAAGTTGAGACAATTAAGACCACGAGTACTCTACAACCTTTATCCATTCCAAGTCAACATTGGGAGAAGGTTTCAATGTATTTTATCACAGGTTTAGCTAAGTCCCAAGGAAAGAGTGTCATTATGGTGGTAGTTGTTAGTGTGAATTCTAATCGAAATCGTATGAAAAAATCTCACTTTAGCTGTGCATAACAAACAACCCTAACATCAAATATGGCTGCCAATTTATTTAGATCTGTAGTTAGTTGACCAAGATAAATGCTACAAAATCCATATCTATGCAGTAAAAGACATTAAGCAGTAAATAAAAGAAAGATTTTCTCCATGCTTCCGATAGACAAGACAAGAATATTTTTAAATAATTTTTGTTTTTATGACATCTGGGAAGGGAACATAGAAATATGTTACTAGTCCCCCTCAATGGGATGGGTTCTTGTATGTCCTCATCACTTCAGATCTAATATCTTTCTCTCTTGATGGTGTAGAAAACGCAGACAAAAATGGAACTCAAAGGGAGCTCACAAGCAAAAAGATAGAAAAATATGACAATGATGGAGGATCGAAGTCAGACCAAAAGTATAGATCCAGAGTGATCTTTAGGCAACAAAAGGTAGTGAGTAAATGGAAAAACGCTTTTATTTATAACAAAATATTGAGCTAGTCTAGATATTGGTGCATAATAAAATATTATTAACCAAATCTAGATCCAACTTTTATGGAATATTTATTATATTTGTTGGAAGGAAAAAGAATTTGAATTTGGTCAAATCCCTTTATTTATAAATAATAATTAAATAAATTATTTATTTATTATTTTAAGGATGTGGTTGAGTAATAATTAAATAAATATTGATTTATTCAATTGTTTATAAATGATTTAGTCAAATTTAACAAGGAATAGTATTTAAATAAGGTTTAAATAATTATTCCTAGAAAATAATAAGATAAATAATTATTTATCTGATTAATTTTCCTGTTTTGGGTTAAATATGACCAAGAATATTAATTAAACTATTTTTTAACTAATTATTCCTTGAGTAAAATCAAACAAATATGGATTTATTAAATATTTCCTCATGGGGTTTCCTATTTAGACCGTAAACAACTTAATAAATAATGGATTACTACGCTATTTTTCATAGTGAAAGAAATTTTACTTAGGGTAAAATTGGTCTTACATGGTGTACTTTGGTCCATCTAATAGTAACAGGTTATATGACCAAAAATTGGTGTAACAAATTTCCCCCCAACGTGTGAGCGTTAGGAGCTAATCGTATGACCAAATTGCGTTGTAAGAACTCAATCACTAGACACCGAAGGGGAAGTCAAAGAGAGAGAAACATAAGGCAGACCAAAGCACTAGAGGAAAATACCCTAAGGAGGAGAGACTTACAGGTGCGGCAAGTCTCTTTTATGTGTGAGTACCTATGCTACAAGAGGCAGGGGAGGCATACATATGCCTGTCGAGACGAAGTACAAAGAATAATGCATTGAGTAAACAAGGGACTGAAATATATGGTACATGCTGGCATAAACATGAGCCAGATAAAAACATGATAATGGATCACACATACATATTGTGCCTGGGATAACAACCAAGACTTATACAATAATATCTGAGTACATGAGATATAAGTACAACCAAAGAGGCCGTGTAAATAGGAAAGGGCTCTGAAAATATGAATGATACATGTAAACTAAAAGGTGTTATATGCGGTTGAGGTTGGAGTGGAAGATGGAACCAAGATACACCACCCTCTAGACTTGTCTTCTGGAATGAATGAGCTTATGTCGAAAAAAGGAGGTCAGCCATAGGTGAGGTAATAAGGGATCCTCAACTACAGCACGAGAGATAATAGTAGAGAGACTGACAGACTGACACCAAGGATGATGATGGAATGGGGGGTACTGAGTAGCAGGATGACGACTTCCCATATTAGAGCATGAAGGGCATGGATGACCTGGCAGCAACTGATACAATATCAAAGGGGATAGGGCACAGTAGGACTAAAGGCTATAATGTTCGATACAAGAGAGGAACCAAGTAACGAAGGATGGAGGACTATATCGGGATATGAAGGGACTCGGCATAGACTCTATGGATGCAATGATGACTCAACTCGGATGCTCTAAACAAGGGCGACTTGCTAATGTTGCCACACAAAAAAGTTCTAGTGGGTACTATGAAAACATGAGTACAAGATGGTTACTCATGACAAAATTCAACACGAACATGGACAAGTATGGAGGCAAAGTGGTGCCCCAAGTACAAGCATTACAAGTGAACAAATTCGATTTTTAGGAGTGGTGAAGTGACCCTTATTGGAAAAAATGTGTCCTAGTGAAGTATCAAATAAAAAAACTAACAAATACCATTTTAGAGCTTAGTGAGAGATTTCCAATGGTACGAACAGTTTTTCAAACTGAGCTACGGTTTGGCTGCAGCAGGTGAAAGAAAAATTTGGGGTTTCTCTTTTAATAAGGCATTTTCCCTCCAAATTCACTCATATGCAAGTGTAGTTGTGGTGAATTTAGAGAGGAGAGAAGGCCCTAAATATTGTGGCAAGCGTATCAGACAAACCGACCTTATGAATTGAGATCCGTCAATTGCAGATAAGAGGCCTAACTCTACTCTTTCATTTCAATGGATTTAAAGTTCAGTTTAGGTACCCAGAGCTTAGGAACAAACCCTTGCTCCTCTTTATGACCGGGTCGCACTTTTTGGGGCAATATCTACGACTTGGGTAGTAGGTTTTGGGTAGAAAACTACAACTTGTCTGATGTTTTTTCCTAAAAGGTGTGACCTGATAGAGAGGGGTATTTCTGTGTTGTTTTTTGGCTAAGAGCTGGGTTTTTATGTTTTAATGTAGTCTTCCCTTGCTGTGCATTGATAATTATGATGGTTTTGTGCAAATATGGCATAATTGTGGATCAACTAAAGAGAGAGAGACCTGGACACATTACGGTCGGAGATCAGAGAGGATCATGGTGTCCATAGTGCATTGGCTAGGTTTGGGGTTTTAAAGTTTGTGGAGAACCATGTAATGAGAGATGGAGAGCCCTTGTTGGCCCGGATTGTTAGTTATTGGGATCTAGACCATGAGGTATTTATAGTGAAGGGGCATTGGATCGAGTTGATGGTCCAGGATATATATTTCCTGACTGGTCTCCCACCACTTGGGATGGTGGGGAATATGCAGCCAGTGTTACCACGAGGGCAGAACATTATGGAGTTTGTAGAGCACCATTGCCGACCAAGTATCCATGTCAAGGGGACACGGATACTTATTGGGGATCTAGAGAGGTTAGAGACCCATGCTGTGGGCGCAACTGTGATGTGGATCCTTGGCAACTAGCCACTCCACCACATCACTAGGTGTTAGATGATGCTTGTTGAGAGTGTGTTGAGTGGGACCTACTATGGGTGGGCCCAAATGATTTTGTCATCATTGAAACAATAGTTGTCGCTATGAAAGTGGCAAGTGAACCATGACTGTGCATATGGCACTGTATTGTGCTCGCTCTTCTTTGAGAAGATCCCAACACTTCGACCTCGCATACAGATCCAAGATGGGGGCTCGAGGGAGCCCAGGATGCACCGGTGGGGGTGGCTACTATGAAGAGGGTGAGGTGGGGTAGTCGGACAGGTGTTCCGACCTAAGTTTTTTTCTCATTGGGATCAGATGCCACTGTACATAGACGACTATCCATATAGTGGGATGAGTTATCATGGGAACACAGACTTGCCACTATCGCCTAGTTGAGTATGGGGCCCTAATGGTAAGCAGCAAGTTGCTAATATTTTATGTGCATTTTAAAGTTTTAGAATATTATATATGGTACTGATTCATTCACTTTTGGTATGAAGATACAGCACCAGTAAAACTGGCCGGGTACATGGGAAAACCTGCAGTATCAGGTGTTGTAGGACTTAGTGGATTGAGAGAACTGCAAAATGAGGATGCAGTGGCCCTCCTAGAGGACATCCGTCATATATGCGAGAGGATTTTGACTGATGTTTCAGAGCACGACTGGAAGGACTTGGATGACCAATACATAGAGCCATGTATTGGTCTACCCTCAGAGTGGCGAGGCGTCATGCGGCGCATGGCGATGGCCGGATAGGGGATGCGTGATCTACGAGATGCAGGAGGAGACCCATTGGCTCAGGATCCTCCAGATAGTGATTAGGTGTAGGGACATGTGGTGCCCCCACTTTTGAGTTTTTGTAACATGCTATGGGCATGTCATATGTATCAGAGCTAATGGACTCTAAAAAATTTTATATGACACATATAATGGAAATGCATCATTTTGATGGTTGTATGTTATTGTCTTGTGTTAAATGTGTGCGTTAAATTCCAATCTAGAATAATGTTTACAATGCTATCTACATAGTGATTCTTTTTCTCTAGGTACATGACTAAATTTAATGATATCAAATTCAGGCATCAAAATATTCACTCATAAATATCTTCTAAAATGGATAGGATTATGCACACGATAAACACCATTCAATTGCATGACAAGAAGCATGGAATCTAAATGAACATGAAGGTGGAGGATGTGATAGGAAAGGGCATCAGCTAATAAACCTCGCACTGCATCATATTCGGCCTGGTTATTGGTGGAAGTACCAATGCATACACCGTTTGAAAGAACAAGCAAATGTAAGGGGGTAAAAATGGCCCAACCTGCCAAGGCTAGATTCTGGGAGTAGCCACTTGCACCGTCAGCATAATCGATACAATGTGTGGATAGGGATTCCATCTGAAAGGTGCCACAAGATAACAAATGAGAGGATGATGAAAAATGCTGGCAACCTAAATGGAAGGTAGAGACCAAACAAACACTGCTAGAGGGAATGCTCTGGGTAGGATGTCTACCACTTGCACACTGACGGGTAGGTGGTGTGTGGGAGATTCCTTGGGTGAAACTTGTGTTCAGGTCTCCAAAGTCACCATTCCACTTATGGGCGGGGAAGAGGAAGTCAAGGGTGGAAAAGGCTTCCATGATGTCATCATCACAATAGAATATTGGGTGACTGGAGTAAGAGAGACCACATGACATGGTGAAGCTACCTAAATCGTCATCATGAGAAGAAAGGTTCACATGCACATCGTCACGAGGGGTGATGGAAGAACAAGTAGATAAGGAGTCCACTGATGTTGAGCCCAGAGTGATCACTAAAGGGAGGTTAGGCGAAAGAGGAGGGGAAGTCTCAAGGGGGTATTCCATCAAGGGTCTCAAAGATTATGATAGGTAAAAAATGGTGGTCGAAGACTCCATCATTTTGACATCAGGAGGGGGAGTGTCAATGGGAGCAGGCAATTCCTCTGGTTCTATTAAAGTAGAACTCACAAACAAGGGAGAGGTGAACTTGTTGCACTTGGCCTCAAATTGGCAGACCGCTTCCAAAGAGGAGTGGTACTCTTCAAGGAGGGGAAAGAGGTGAGTATAGTGGACATGGAAATCAAACAAAGCACAAGGGTGATTTGTGCACAAGGATTTGAGTTTCGGGACTAAATCAGGTATAGTGACATAGAACTCAGGGATATCAGACTCTGGAGATGTTTCGTTAACCATGGGCTTGAGGCGAGGCAACTCCAGATAGGTATGGGTGGCATGACCGACAACGTCACACAAAGCATACTCGGTGGTATGCTTTGGAGGCTAAGGAGGAGTAGGGTTTGTCTGGGAAGCCTTGTCTTTAGGTGCCTTCTTGCGAGCTTTCCCCCTTCACCCTAAGCTATAGTAATAGGAGGAGGTTCCTGTTGAGGTGGTTGAGACATGGTACCAGAGGGAGGGGTCATGGGGAAAGGTTGAACCGGGGTCAAAGAAAGATAATTTTTGGGCTGACTACGTGGGATAGTGGCTGGGGGATCAATGTACTAGACTGAGATCCCTAGGGTCAGGTTAGGAAGGGATAAGATAGCCATAACAGGTACCAAAAACACTCCAGGAGGGGGAGCTAGGAACAGTATCTTACCGGAGGGGTAATGGCCATGCGAGACAACTCCAAGATGGTTAAGGCCAAGAGGAACCATGCCGAGAGGGTAGAGAGGCTCCTGGATACCAATTGTAGATGAGGGGCCTTAAGGAGGGGCTCCTAAAGGCTGAGTCGGGGTGATAGGAGCAAGTTGCGGAGGGCGGGGCTCCTGACTAGTTGAAGCAGGCCGCTTAAGGGAAGACCGAGATGATTACATCATGAAAGCATTCAATGATCTGGGATTAGAGATAGGAGGAGGAAGACTAGGGAAAGAACCAGGCAAAGAAGAGTCCTTGACGACTCTGGGTGAGACACTGGTCAAAGTTTCGATTATTATTTTTTTTGCCACAGAAGAGATGATGGACTTAGGGGAGATCTGAGACTTCGGTTCGTAATATGTCAAATGGTCGATGGTGATAATATTTCCATTGTGAGGAAAGGACATCTTACGGTGAACTGCATATTGGATAATAGAAATCGCATAAGTGTAGATACGACCCAATAGAATTTTGTAATCTAAGGGGGCATCAATTACTTCTATGACAACACAAACATTCATGCTCGCAAGAGTAATAGGAAAATTCTAGAACATGTCAATGGGCTAGGACGAGTGGCCATCCCATGCTCAGAGGGTGATAGTGGAAAGGGCCAACTCAGGAGATCTGAGTTGCTTCCAAACCGAAGCGGACATCACATAGGTGGATGCCCCCTCATCAATGAAACAACGGGAGATGTTTCCATTCTGTACCTTGATGGGAATTTGGAAGGCTACGAAAGTAGGAAGGGGAGGATGTTCTGACTGGTCAACATCAAAGATTATCAATCGATCATCTGAAGGATCCACAACACCCATGGCAGTGAATAGAGATTTTTGTTATGAAGGGCATGACTGGAGGAGTTCCAGTGTTGAGATGGCAGTAGGTCATTGCGCCAAGTCATCTACTATACTATACAAATGGGCAGCTTTTCCAGAAGCAACATTTTAGCGTAATGGTCCCTTAGGGATCTTGGTATGAACCTATGCCTTAGTTTGAGGGATCTGTAAAGGACCATTGGTTGTCAAAAGAGGCTCTTTGGAACCTGAAGAAGGAGGCACGGGGGAAGACGTAGCAGGAGGATTTTTGTACTGATGGGAGCGAGTCTGAGGTTGAGGTCAACAGTAATGGTTTGGCCAGATTTCATCATGAGAATCTAGTAATCAGAGGTAACAGATGGAGGAGGTTAAGTGGCCGCCTGACATTCAGGTGGTTGGGTATCCACGAATCCTTGCTGAGCGAAAAGATTGGTAAACACAGCTAGTTGGATAGGTGCAACATTGGGAGGAACTGAATGGGAGGCTTGATGTCCACGCAATGCTGCTTGAGTCTCCCACATTTGACACATCTAAGGTAAAAGAGGAAAATCGAGGGTGTAGTGACCATAGACACTGCAAAAAGAACAAGGCTTATTTTTTCGAACAGGCTTGTGCTGCTTGGGCTAAGTTCCCTATTGTTGGTTATTAGTGTTAGGTACATACCCTTGGGGATTAGATCTTGGATTACCTGGGGTATATTTATTTTGGGTGCCTTTCCTCTTCTTTTTTGAAGTAGGAGGATTATTCATGAACTGCTTTGCATACACCTACCCCTGGGGGGTGGTGGCTATTGTTGCGAGGGTTGAGAAGGAAAAGGAGGTGGGGGTGCTAATGCTGGAGGAGCTGGTGCACCAGGCTATGGATACGGATAATAACAAGGTTGGGTAACATTGTGGTAAACAGGTTGGGAAAAAGGAGGAGGCATTCTGTATCCTGTAAACATGCTACCGGGAGAGGGAAAAGTGTTGGAGGAGCGGGCCCCTCCCTGAGGGAAACCATAACCCATGGGAGGATGAGTGTATGGATGAGAAAGGAGTCCAGCAATACCGTCGGCGGCATGGGATGCCCTCGGTGTGTTGGCACCACCAAGTCTAGTGAGATCAGGTAAGAAGGTATAAACATAACTAGACTCTACGGAGATTAGGTCATTTTTTAACGTAATCTGGAGAGAAGCTTCTTCGGTCTGAGCGAAATGATATGTGACATATTTTCTGATAATAGGAAAAATGGATCTAAGAAACCAGTCCATGTAGACACAATATTTGAAGGTAGGGGCTCGACATAGGCTCTTTCTTCTCCGCCATTCCTGGACATGATCGGATAAGCGGGTCGCATAAAATTGATGGAAAGAGGTCAAAAGTTCGCTATGAGTGTCATAACGAAGGGGAAGCTGGAAGTAACACAGAAAATCCTAGGCAAGTGTCACAAAAGTAGTAAGAAAGGAGGAGTCCTGATCAACATACCACTTATAAGCTTCTCCATTAAGCATACATTGGAACAATCAAAGATGGAGAGAGTCATCAATGATGGAGTTAGACAAACACCACATGTGGAAAGATCGAGCATGGTTTGTAGGATCTTCTCTAGCAAGACCTTCAAACTTGGGGATGTTAGAAGGGAGCTTGGTTGGCATAGTAGGCCAATGACGGTCATGGTGTTTGGGGTCATTGATCAAATGTTTAAAATCGAGAAGACTAAGGCTTTCCATATAAGGGATCAACGGAGCAGTTGTGATAGTTCTTGTTGCGGTCCCACTAGTAGTCTTCCCAGCATTAGAGCTAGGGCTACCACCAACGTTAGGTCCTGAACTAGACATGGTGAAGGTGACAGAGGGAGAACTGGGGATAGAACCAGAAGGGGAACCCAATGAACCATAAGCAAAGTCAGAATGGGGACTTGGTGGAGAACTAACTCGAATCCTACGCGGAGGAGTAAGTCTTCCTAATGGAAGCTGAGGATGAAGGCCAAGAAGTCTCTGAGACAAACCCCTTGGGAGCGCAATGATGGAAGAAAAGGTATGGATCACAAGAGGAAGAGATACCAACAAGGGCAATGAGGTGCAAGATCAAGTGATTACAATGTCAAGACAAGGGCAGGGAGGTGCAGGATCACTTGATTACAATGTTATAGTCTTTGCCTAGCAGTGTTAACCAGGCGCTCTTCACATAGGGTGTGTGTGTTAAGTGTGTTAATTTTAATTTTTAAACCTAGATGTTTGTAGAGAAAAAAAAAGTGTGTTTTATAACTGTAAATAAATATTCAAATAACAGTAAAGTAAACTGAATATAACAGAAAATAAACAGCTAAAGATGCATCAATATAAACCCGAGGAGGTGGGCTTCTCAAAAAATAGTCTATGGGTGGGAAAAAATCTAGTGAAAACACACCAAAATAGCCAATGGATCAAAATTCTGGAGGTACAATGGTCTAAAGGTCAGATCTGCTGGAAGCAGGTGTAGAAAACAGCAAAAAACTAGAGGGGAAAGCGCTGCAAATGAGGTGGAAAAAGGCTACAAACTAAAGGGAAATGGAGGGGACCCTAGAGGAGGACCATGAAAAAAACTGAAAAGAGGTGTTTTGGATGGATGAATAACCAATCTTAAATGGATCTGAAGGTATAGGATTAGATCTTAAAAATGGTTTAACACACTAAAATTTCAGATGACCTGATTCAGCTAAACTCCTCCTAGAAAGGTGGAAGCATACTAAAGACCTAGGGGGCTAGGTTCCTACTTCGATGAGTAAAATAGAGAAATTACAGGTCCAAAATGGGAAATGATGGAGGTTAGACAACCCTGAACAGTAGACCATACAAACCTAGAAAAATCTTAGAAAAATTCTGGCAAAAAGTACAGGTCACAGTTTTTGACCTAATTTCTGTAGAGGTCGTTGGTTTGAGGTTGTTTTTTGCATCCTAGAAGTTCATGTCATAGGTTTTTGCCCAAGAAGAGCGACCTGCATTTACAACACTCTCAGGAGTAGGTTTCAGAAAAAAGTTTCGTCTAAGCTGTGGCTGATTCCTGTCACCTGCATAATAGGTCCGGAAACACGCAGAATTTAGAATTTTTACGTTTTTAGGGTTTTATAGGTTAAAAAAAACATCAAGAAAAGAAAACAAGATGTTGAAGAAAAATCCTATGGTTTGAAGCAGTTGGTCATGCATGGATCTAAAAAATGACAGAGGTCGTAATCATAAACACTTGTGGAGTTGCCATTTTTTAGTGTGAATTGTAATCGCAAGCGTACGAAAAAATCTCACTTTAGTTGTGCATAACAAACAACCCTAACATCAAATATGGCTGCCAATTTCTTTATATCTATAGTTAGTTGGCCAAGATAAATGCTAAAAAATCCAAATCTATGCAGTAAAAGACATTAAGCAGTAAATAAAAGCAAGAGTTGCTCCATGCATCCAATAGACAAGACAAGAATATTTTTAAATAATTTTGTATTTATGAAACCTGGGAAGGGAACATATAAAGACGTTACCAGTCCCCCTCAATGGGATGGGTTCTTGTATGTCCTCAGCACTTCAGATCTAATATATCTCTCTCTCTTCATGGTGAAGAAAACCCAGACAAAAATGGAACTCAAATCGAGCTCACAAGCGAAAAGATAAAAAAATATGACAATGATGGAGGATCAAAGCTAGACCAAAAGTATAAATCCAGAGTGATCTTTAGGCAACAAAAGGTAGTGAGTAAATGGAAAAAACCTTCTATTTATAACAAAATATTGAGTTAGTCTAGATATTGGTGCATAATTAAAATATTATTAACCAA
This sequence comes from Pinus albicaulis, assembly GCA_034641835.2. Classification (NCBI taxonomy): domain Eukaryota; kingdom Viridiplantae; phylum Streptophyta; class Pinopsida; order Pinales; family Pinaceae; genus Pinus; species Pinus albicaulis. The sequence goes on along the minus strand of CM076575.1, from coordinate 609,708,319 downwards.
ATCTAGATCCAACTTTTATGGAATATTTTATTATATATGTTGGAGGGAAAAAGAATTTGAATTTGGTCAAATCTCTTTATTTGTAAATAATAAATAAATAAATGATTTATTTATTATTTTAAGAATGTGGTTGAGTAATAATTAAATAAATAGTGATTTATTCAATTATTTATAAATGATTTAGTCAAATTTAACAAGAAATATTATTTAAATAATGTTTTAAATAATTATTCCTAGAAAATAATAAGATAAATAATGATTTATCTAAATTGGTACCTCTGATCTAGGTTATTATGACAGAATATTAGCTATTGTTTTATGGTATTATAGGAAAATAAAAAAAATATGGATTCATTCAATATTTCCTCATGGGGTTTCCTGTTTAGACCATAAACAACTTAATAAATTATGGATTACTAAGTTATTTTTCATAGTGAAAGCAATTTTACTTAGGGTAAAATTGGTCTTACATGGTGTACATTGGTCCATCTAATAGTAACAGGTTAGATGACCAAAATTTGGTGTAACAGTAGTTGATATACTTACCAACTATTCACACTTTTATGCATTATTTCATACATTTAAAGCAAGTACAATTGCTACTACATTTATGGAGACAATTCAAAAGCTACATGGAAAACCAAATATTATTATAAGTGACAGAGATCCAATTTTTACTGGAAATTTTTGGATGGAATTATTTTCTTATTTGGGTAATCAACTACCTCATAGATCATCTTATCATCCTCAATCCGATGGGAAAATTGAGATAATGAACAAATTTTTGGAAGGATAAACAAACACAATGGGTCAAGTGGCTACCTCTAGCTAAATGGTTGTATAACACTTCCTTCCATACTGCAGCAAAAATGACCCCATTTATGGCACTTTATGGATATCATCTACCATACCTCACATCATCTTTAAGAGAAAATATTAAGGTTCAATAAGTGGAATACCAGATCGAGCATCAACAACAAGTTCTACAACCCTTAAAGGAGAACCTAAATTTGGCACAAAATAAAATGAAACAACAGACATATCAACATTGCAGTGAGAGAATATTTTATGTAGGAGAGTGGGTATTTTTACAAATATAACCATACAAACAAATGTCCCCCAAACAATCTAAGAAGAATAATAAATTATCGCCAAAGCACTATGGTCCTTACAAGGTGTTGCAAAATATTGGTACTATGGCATACAAATTGGAGCTTACTGCTTCTTCTCGAGTGCACCCAGTTTTACATGTTTCATGCTTAAATAAGGTTATAGGTGACAAACTTATATTTTAAACAATATTTCCTGAACTAGAAGAGGAAGGAAAAATCATATTGGAACCTGAAGTAGTCACAGAAAAAAGAACTCGACAGCTACAAAATCGATCAATTTCAGAGTATCTCATAAAGTGGAAGAACTTACCCATTGAAGATTCCACATGTGAGGATGAGAATTTTATACAAAAGCATCCAGAGCTACTCAAGCATTGAGGACAACACTTTTTTTAAGGAGAGGGGCATGTTATGTCCTGATATTACTAGTGTAATCGCTTATTTTTGTTCGTGTAGCCCCTTTTTTGTTATTGTTGTACCGCTATAGCCCCCATATTGTTATGATTGTGCCCCATAAAAATCCACTATTGTTATTGTTCTGCCCTTAAATTATTATTGTTAGGTCGGCTAGGATTATATTGTGACCCAATGGACTCCTATATATAGAAAGGAGGTTTTCTCATTTGTATCATCCAATAATTGTTCATTTATGTAATGTAAAGGAGGTTGCCTCCTCGAAGTGGTTGATTTCTAAGGTGTTGATCTCTCTTTTCTTCTATTTTTGGATCTGTTTTCATAACACTATGGATGTCATCCACCACCCATCACATCATCTTTAAGAGAGAATTCTAAGGTTCAAGCAGTGTAATATCACATCAAGCATCAACAACAAGTTCTCCAACTCCAAAAGGGTAACCTAACTTTGGCGCAGAATCAAATTAAACAACAGGCAGATCAACATCGCATCGAAAGAAGTTTTGATTTAAGCAACTAGGTATTTTTAAAACTTAAACCATAAAAAATAATGTCCCTCAAATAAGCTAAGAAGGATAATAAATTATCGCCAAAGTACTATGGTCCTTACAAGGTGTTGCAAAATATTAGCACTATGGAATATGAATTGGAGCTTCTGGCATCTTCCCGAGTGCACCCAATTTTCCCTGTTTCATGCTTAAAGAAGGTTATATGTGACAAAATCTAAGTTCAAAAAATATTTTTATAACTTGACGAGGAACGAAAAATCATATTGCAACTTGAAGAAACCACATAAACAAGGACTCGAAACCTACGAAATCGATCAATTTCAGAGTATCTCATCAAGTAGAAGAACTTACCCACTGAATATTCCACATGGGACGATGAGAATTTTATATAGCAGAATCCATAACTACTCAAGCATTGAGGACAACACTTTTTTGAAGGAGAGGGGCATGTTAGGTCCCTATAATACTAGTGTATATCATTATTTTTATCGTTAGTGTAGCCCCCTTATTTTTATTTTTGTGCCCATGTAGTCCCCATAGTGTTATCATTGTGCCCCATAGAATCCCACTATTGTTATTTTTGTGCCCTTATATTATTATTTTTATGTAATATCTGATTATATTGGGGCCCCTCATACTCATATGTATAGAAATTAGGTTTTTATTATTTGAATCATCCAAGAATTGTTCATTTATTTAATGTAAAGGAGTTTTCCCCCTCGAAGAGGATGATTTTCTAAGTCGTTGATATATAGTTTTCTTCTATTTGAGGGTGGAGGTATAACCTTTGGATTCCCTTGTTGATTTGAGGGTAGATATGTAGCCTTTGGATTCCTTCGTTGATTTTAGGGTAGATTTTCAACCTCTAAATTCCCTTGTTGATTCGAGAGTGGAGGTGTAGACTCTCGATTCCCTTGTTGATTTGATGGTGGGAGTGTAGCCTTGGGATTCCCTTGCTTATTTGAGGGTAGAGGTACAGCCTCTATATTCCCTTGTTGATTTGATGATGGAGGTGGTGGAATTATGGATTCCCTATTTTATCCTATAAGGGTAGAGACACAATTCTTATTAGAGTAGTTGAAGGGTGGAGGTGGTGGACCTCTATATTCCCTATGAGATATTAATTGAATGAAGTAGCTGGTGAGTGGAGGTGGATGGTCCTCTAGAGTCCTTATTTCAGATAGTAGAATTGGTTTAATCCATTAAACACTCATATTTAAGCTTTAGAATCTAGATCGAGGTTGAATACTACAAGAAATGCTTGGTTGTACTGTGTCTATTGTTGGGTGGAGAGTTGAAGTCCCAACCTCAGCTGCTAAGCATATTTTACTAGATAAGTTGATACTCAAGTCTTTGTACATTGATTGGTAAGCATATATTTTATGTGTTGGCTTAAGGCCTATAATGGTATTGATTTAATGTGTTGGTTTATGCATGTGATCTAATATGGAATGTGATTTCCTACATGCCAAAAGAATATTTATTTCCTCTATGGTTTCTATGGAAAATGAATGAATCTTTGCAAGTGTTCATGGTCTGGTTTTGAGATTATTATCAACCTAAAGAGGCCTGCATATTTCAGAACTATTATGAGTTTGAAAATTTTCCAATGGGCCTCAATGTAAATGAATGAACATATCTATGTTGTATTTTTTATAAAATTAAAATATTTGGCTTTTAGGCCTTGTTATCAAACACCAAGATCAATGAGTATAATGTTTGTGTATATGTAAAATTATACACATGTATTTTTATAAATATATGTATATAAATAGGTTGGTTGAAGCCTCTATAATATCATGAGGCATGACACTAATTCAAAATATGTGCATGCCTTCTACACTCAGGAGGGATAGCTCTGGAAGCCTTCCAATAATATGTATGTGTGTGTGTTGAATGGGCTAGCCAAGCCCTATTAAAATCTCAAGAGGAATATCAAAACATATGTGTGTGTGTGTGTGTGTGTGTGTGTGTGTGTGTGTGTGTGTAGCTACGCAAGATAATTCATAAGGAATTAAGGGTTGACTTCTGCTAACCAAATGAGGGAAAAAAAATAGTGGAATCTCTGTCTAATCATATAGTCAAGAGTTGTGCTCAGGTTGGAGTTTATGCATAAGTTCTGTGCGGGAGGTCTAGGTAAGGACTTGAATCACATGCTATGTTTAACTTGTAAATCATGGGAGAGGCTTGAAAAGCCTTAAAATATTAGTGGAGTGGTGTTGTAACTGGCTAAATCATGTGAACAGGTGCGGTGACTAGACACTCAAGAGGGGAAGATCTGGGTCATTGAAGGTTACAGTGTATTTTCCATTGATGAATAACCCCATAGGGATTACCCATAGGTTTAAAATTTAGTTTGGTTCAGGACTCCCATTATTTAATCCTTGGGATGATGTGCCACCATGGGGTTTGTTAAACATGTGTATTACATTAACAAGGTGTAAAAACCCAAATCCCTTTTTAACTTGAGACTTGTGAATTGCATGAGGCCAAATCTTATGGGACCCAGCATGATGTGGTATAGAATGTGGATGGTACAACATAATCTGATATCAGCCTTGTGTTTTAATTTGATAATGTCACCCTGGCATCCAAAACCTTGGAGGTTACGGGTGAAGTTTTAATTTTCCTTAGGGATATATTTTTCTTTGCTATTGAAAATTTCATTTTTATAATTTTCATCATTTATATATGTATTAACCCCATAATATCATCACATAATTAGCACTTATTTAGAAATAAAAACATAATCAACAATGCAATGAAAAAATAGAAGGAACATCAAAAGAAAAAAATGCAGAAATAAAGACACCGAAATTTGACCGGAGAGTAGGGAAAAACCCCACAAGGGGGAAAACCCAGAATTCAATTCTTATTATTCTATTACATATTCATTAATTTTTTAGTTGAGATACAATGTACATCCATAATGAGATATATCATTACATTTGGTCTCCTAAGGCCACTCCTAGTCAGTTCAGAACATTGATTGTGAATTTCCTTCTGATAAATCAGTCCAAGAACGTTTATGCCATATCACTAAATGAAGGAGAGCCATATAATATAGATCTAATTTATCAATTATAATGATCCATAGAATAAATGGAAGTGATTCATACCACCAGGCCATGTGAGCCTTGGGCCATGCGATCTATACACCATCGGGCCATGTGATCCATACACCACTGGGCCATGCTAGCCATACACCACCAAGCCATGCGGGCCATACACCACCGGACCATGTCATCCTTAGGCCATACGAACCATACCAACCAAATACTATGTGGGTCATCTGGGCCATACCAACTGACTAATGTGTGGGTCATCTAGGCCATACCAACTAACTATAGTGTAGGCATGTGGGCCATACAAGCCAACTATAGTGTGGGCCATCTGGGCCAAACCAACTGATAGTTGTGTGGGAATTATGGGCCATAACAACTGACTATATTGTGGACCATCTGGACCATACCAACCGACTGCAATGTGTACCAACTGACTGTTATGAGCGGGCCATTCAAATCGTGTCATTGTGAAATATATATATATATATATATATATGATAAATTCTCATGTTACAGTGATGTGACCATGCTATAGAGATGTGATACCATACAGTGATGTGAGACCATGCATGTATTGATTCCAACATAACATATGTGGGAACTACAAAACATAATTATATCAACTGATAAAATACCAAATTTATACCCTGACATTATGGAGAACAAAAGTGTGAGCCTTATATAACCTATGCGATCCAAACCGTAAATATATGTGAACCTTAGACCCATCTGAAATATTAGTGCCAAGAACTACCCTTGGAGATCACCCTTATGGGGTATTTATATTTGTTTTCCAACCCAAATATGAGTATCTTTCGGGTTAGGGCGATATGAGGTCAACTTATACAAATTTCAAATTTTCAAATTAATATTTTCCCTCCGATATATTGAAGTTGACTTGATAATAAACTTATTTTAATTTAATCACTTCAAAATATATTTCATAATTAAATTTGGGCTAGGGAATTTCTCTTTAGCTGCCAAAATTAACACTCCCTCTCAGCTTGGGATGAATTCCCATCTGCATAAATAGTCTCATCTCATCTAGGCATAAATAGAAGTATAATATTCCATAATCAATGGTAGGGGAGATTGGTCCTCCAAACCTTACTAGTATCCAATTCAAATATTATGAATTTTGTCTCAGCTATATCAAAAATATGTCCATTTCAACACATTTCATCTTGTCTTTCCTTTGATCATCAATTGAACAATGATGACAAAATCTAAAGAAGAAGAAGAGGAAACATTATAAGGGAGATCTCGGTACCATCCCTATCAACTCAATCACCATCATAGGGGAGAATCCGAATTCCACCCTATATATAATCAACAGTTCAGTAATCTAAACAAGAATCATCATATTCATCAAGTAGTATATTGTTTCAGCTCATCTTTTCCCATATCTATCTATTGAACAATATTGAATCTAAAAAAGAAGAATATGACATCATAGGGGAGCTAAATATACCATAATATATCAATAGGTGAGATCTACTTACCGTAAGGGAAAGCATCACACTTTTTATTATTGACCTAAGACAATAGTTGAGATCTACTCAAGGATCACATTGTATCCTATAGTATAGTACCAATAGGTGAGACCAACTTGAGGACCACACTTTGTCCTATTTTATGTTGATCCTCCATCAAGACCCTTAAGTTTCAAGTGGTAGAACACCTTCATTAAATACTTGAGCGAGATCGACTTACCACATGGGTAAGGATACACACTCTATCTCAAGTCACCTCAACCTATTAGCCGAATGGGGAGGTCCAATCCCAACAAGCCCAACTTGTGGATAGGATGTCGATTGGGGTATACTCTATAAAAGTGACAATAGGAGAGATTGACTTACCACAAGGGTAAGGCTACACACCCTATCCTATTTTCCAGAGGTTCCTCAACCATAGCAGACCTTACTACTACATTTCAACCCTAGAATCTCAATAGGGGGGAAGAGTTCACTCAGTGTTCTTGATCAACTAGGACACTTACCCAAGAGCGTCACATCCATTAGTCCAAACTACACTCTAAAGATTAAAATATTTCCTACACATCCGTCAATCATGTTGTAGAAATACTTCTTCTCTCTATATATCATAAATGTGCCCATAACTAGCACTTGCACAATTAGCACATTGAAGATCTCAATCAAATTGCCTCGTGCAGTATCAACAACAACATTTCTCTGATTTTGTGTCCATACAGGACATCAAATAAAATATTCTTTTAGATAAAATGCACATAAAAATACCATATTCATCCTTTCTCCCTTTCACATAGAGAGGCGGTAATCCCAAGCTTAAGGTTGTATCTATATATGTCCAAACTCCATAAGGATCCATCTAGCTGATTGATACTTATTAAATCCTCTAAATATGGCAACACTAAATCATCAATGCAATATAACATACCATGTTTCTGTCATTACACTTCCTCTAGCAAGGAAGTACTCTATGACACTTCTACATGCCAAGTGGATCTTTAAATTTCTTGCAGTAAAATATTCCTACCAACAATAAATTGTTAGCACATGAAATTAATGAAAAAAGGCATGCATTCAACGTCATAAAATTATCAGATATTCATGCCATGGAGACATTTTTCATCCTCCAACCTTGGGTCTTATATTCATCCACTAAAACCAACAATAGGTGTTTGGATCTCATCAAGGATATCTCCCTCTAAATAGGAAGCCTCTACAATCATCATCAATCTTGCATATCATGCATAAATACTATCATATATCATATCATGGAATCAAACTATACCAGGTTCTCATACAAACACACACACACACACACACACACAGATATATATATATATATATATATATATATATATATATATATATATATAATGAAAATTCATCATCAGCTACTTCACTATCACATATGAACACATTGTGAAACATTCATCAAGGGTTAATGGTCATTGTTGAAAATGCAGCAACAAAGTCTCAATTTTGATTTTTCCTTCATTAAAATTGAGGAAATCTGAAATTCCACATCAATAGAAAAATCAGAGAATTTAGTTGAGGTGACATTACTCTTCTCACTCATTTAAAAGCATTGAATTCGAGTTGATAAGTTCAATTTCAGTTTACCTGAGTTAATTCCTAAAAAATATGAGTCTAGCTCAGTTAATTTGAGTTAGGGACATGAAGTTCAGTTGTGTGTAGTGGCTTCCTAAATTTTAGGAGCCTAGGTTGAGTTAATTTCAGTTGTGTGAAGTGGTTTCCTAAATTTTAGGATCCTAGGTTGAGCTAATTTCAGTTGTAGCAATTCAATTCAATTCAATTGAGTTATGGTTAATTAAAGTAGTTTTAATTGTTGGAGAAAATATTGGAAGTTCAAGTTGTGCAGTGTAACTTCAATCACACTCAGTGATCATCCACATAGCTAATCAATCAACCTAAATTAATTCATCCATGCAGAGAATTCAAGTTACCCAGTTGATATGGATATTCCAAGATAGTGTGCTATTAGTTGTAGCATATTCCAATGCATACATATGGTGCATATAGTTAGATGAAGGACATAAAAGAATTGCACAATCTAGATGAGGGAATTTCTTATTTAGTAGGGGATAATTTCTTAGACGAACAAAGGAAGGAATTAGGATCCTGGAGGGCTTGAAAATTGGCTAAATGTTTGCTAGAGTTAGTCATTCGGGTAGAGGATAGAAGATACAAGTGTCGGTTGCGCTCAATATTGAGAAATCATATTATATTCATCCAAATTATTTGATTAAGGAAATACATATAGTAAGGGGTTTTGAGCAGTTTCTTTCCCTTGGATAAATATTTTTTCCTGTGTGATGTTTCATTTTGCATGTTAATGATTTTTGTTCTCGATCATGAATTTGAATCCACGGATCAATAGAGTAGCTTCTATTCTTGTGATATCATGAGCATTTTAGAATCTACACATTAATTTATACATGGTATCAAAGCAAGATTCGCATTAGAGAAGAAATTTCGAAGTTGTCATTGCAGGAAGTTTGAATTTGAAGATCAAGGTGGTAGGTTTTGTTCAGGACTCAAAAAATGGATTTAAATTTAATTAGGCTCGAGTATGGCTTGGAAGGAACCTCAAAATTTGTTGCATGCAAGGACCACATGGATGAAGTATTGGATGACAATTGGCTACTAAAATACATCAACATAGATGTAGCAAAACCCAAAGCATATGATGCCCAAAATCTTGCGTAGTGGAAGAAAGATGTGGCCAAAGTGAAGATAATCATATTGGATGGAGTACAGGATCATATTGTCTCAACTATCCATGTAAAAGAGACGTTTTTCACAATGTGGAAAACATTGACATAATTGTTTGAGAGTAATGGTCACCACATGAAGCTAACACTCAAGGACAAGATTTGAAGTATCAATATGCATAATAATGACACAATTTCTTAGTATCAGAGTAGGTTTACATAGTGTCATGATGAAATTTGTGGGCTTGGTGTTAATTCCCTGAAGAATGATTGGTATCTATATCCCTTCTAGGCCTTCCCAAGAGCTGGTATAACTATCAAGGTTCAGTGAATTGGAGGGAGAAACTCCCAAGTTGGGAGTGCTTATGGTATGAACTAGTAAAAAATAAGGCAAAATACCAGAGATGGGACCTCATCCATCCAAGAGGGAAAGAAGAAACATTTTTTCAAAATCAACAGTTTCAACTATCATGAATTCGGGTACTATGCCAGGAAGTGTCCACACGAGAAAGGAAAGCAAGAAGGATCTTGCAGTAGCAACAATAGGTGAAGCATTGGCTTCATATTTTGATATTTAATTTACTCTCATTGCATGCATGGTGAGCACAGTGATGGGAATCAAGTAGTACTTGGACAGTGGTGCCTCATTCCACATGACGGGGATGGATAATTTTTCAATCACTTGGAGGAGAAAGATCTTCATATGAACATTGATTTTGGAGACGACGGAAGGCATAGTGCAACTTGTATTGGTATATTCATCTTTCAGAGGGATTCAGGCTACCCTCTTAGACTCAAGGATGTGATGTTTTTTCTGGGTCTAAAGAAGAATCTTGTCTCCATTGCAATTTTGGAATATCATGGTTACGATGTCATCTTCAGCAAAGGAAAGTAATTTGTGAAGCACATATCCATGGGATAGGTGAAGCAGATCCTTTTTCGAGTCAAGAAATTGTATGCACTTGAGGTGTAATATGCATTCAAATCCTTGAGGAGCAAGGTAGAGATTAGAAATGTGGTGGTTGAGAGGGATCATGTTAGACCTCTCAACATGCAGCCTTAGAAGAAGCCTCAGGAAGTTGTGGAGCAGCCACAAATGGAGAATAAGAGAGGATACAAAGTGAAGACATCCACTCAAGGATATACCTCCAACAAGGGGATATTTTGAGCAAAGTGGGCAGAAGGAGAACATGTATCTTTACCTCGAGGAGCGAGGTGGAGCGATGTAGATCCTTAGTCCAAGAGTTGCAAAAATTTGGGTAGGTTCCATTAAGGCATTCTCCTCATGGAGCATTACCTTGATACAATGGCCCAAAATATTTGGTAGTAGGAGGATCAGTGTTAGTCAGATACCGACGAGTGTAGATTCATGTTGAAATCATACCAAGAAGCTCAGTAGAGAGTCAGCAGCAACACAGTTTTCCTAGTAGACAATTGCAGGCATAATTGATTCAATTTATTTATTTGTCATGCTTCTTAGCTATAGATGTTGTAGTAGCAACAAAAATAGTGAGATTTGTTTCATGCAATACATTCCAAAGGTGCGGGATAGGGGTGTTTGATAATCCCTTTCTTCTTGAGAGGGAGTTTTGAACTGCAGCAAGAAAGTATCAATTTTCATTTTTCCTTAATTAAAATTGAGGAAATTTGAAATCCCACATCAGAAGACATCTTGGAGGAGTTAACTAAGGTGACATGGATCTTTACACTCAATTGAAAACACTGAATTCAAGTTCCCAAGTTCAATTTTAGTTTACCTGAGTTTATTCCTAAAAAATAGGAGTCTAGCTCAGTTAATTCGAGTTAAGGGAATGAAGTTTTTTTGTGTGCAGTGGGTTCCTAAATTTTAGGAGCCTAGGTTGATTTAATTGCATTTGTAGAAATTTAATTTAGTTAAATTTTTTTATGTTCATTTAAACCAGTTCCAGCTGTTGGAGAAACTAGTGGAAGGTCAAGTTGTGCAGAGTAACTTCAATCACACTCAATGATCATCCAAATAACTAATAAACCATCCTAAACTAGCTCATGCATGCAGAGAATTAAAGTTACCAAATTGATATGGCGATTCCAATGCCATGTTATCATTTGTAGCATATTCCAATGTGTACAGATGGTGTATGCATTCATAGGAAGGACCTATTAGCACTAGATAATTTTTTGTAAAAATTTGCAAATTTCGCCAAAATTGGCTAAAAGGAACATTTTTCTCTCAAAATCAAGGAAGGCCTAAGATTTTTGTGAAATTTTAAATATGCTCCCTAGCCTTCGAAAATGACTCTTGAGAATTTCTTGATCTTGAGACATCTATATGATTTTGAGAAGTTCTTGAAAGCCACCAAAAGGACATTGCAGATAGGTGTTGCATGTAGACTTTTTTGTCATCATTTTTAAAATTGTATTATGAATAGATGGAGATGAATTTTGAAAAATTGAAAGAAATTTTTTCCAAGAATAAGGGAGTTAAAAATAACCTCTCTCATTTTCTGCATATATGTCATGGTTTGGGAATTATGCAGCGATCTTTGGGGCTTATTTTCATAAAATCAAATTCTACATTATATTTTACAATTTTATCCATTGTATTTTGGCATGGTTTTCTTATAGCTGAAAAGGAATTTTGATACACCCAAGAAGTATTTTTTCAAGAAAAAACCTAATAAAAAAAACCTCTTTCAGTTTTTTCACAAGTTTCTTGGATTGAAATATTTGACTCGATCTCTACAACCTATTTTTACATATTTAAGAATTTAATGATTTCCTATTTGAGTCATGCTTTTTCGGGGCCTCTTCCGAGTGAATGGAAATGAATTTCCAAAAACAGAAAGAGTTTATTATTCATAAAAATATTATCTACAAAATTTTCTTCTTGTTTTGTAACAGGTGTTATGGTTAAGGAGATATTATCTCTTCTTTGACTCCTATTTTCAGGAATTCGGACCGTATTCCTAGTAGGGAGTGCCAAATTTAATTGAACTATTTCTATCTTAGGGAGATGGTTGAGCTTGACTCCCTTAGTCTAGGTATGAGATAATTGTATATATTTCATGAATTTTAGAGCGCAGAGGTTTGGTAGGTTAGATTATAGAAGAAACACTTTTGTGCATTGTAATTTTGAAGAGTTTCTTCTAATGAATGAATGGAATAGAAAGTGATTTGTAGGGATTCTTGTGTCAGAATTTTGATGTTTTTTTGCTCCAATTATTTTTAAGTTATATTATTTGTTTACATTCCTTTAATTTGTATCTTCTTTCTTGGAAAAAACCAGATGTTTGATCCAAAATTCATCTTAATGGTGCTTTTTTTTTTCTTCAGTTTTTCCAAGTTATCAATGTTTTCAACTTAAAGCATTGCTTTAGAATTCATCCTTGGTATTGTTCTCTAATTTTTTTGTCTCTCACCCTTTCTACATTCACCACCTACAACAATTTGATATGAATCCTCCACCAAAGTTGCCTACCTTGCCCCTATGAAAAAACCCTCTATTTTCTCATTATCTCACTGGACAGAAAACTAATTTGACATTACTCCATGCCCAATGGATATATCTCTTTTCTCATCAATATACCTTTAATAAATAAACTTTTTTAATCTTACTGCCTATCCTACTATCTTATTTTTTGATAAATCTAAGTGAGAGAGCCCTCTCCAAGGCCAGAAGGGCTAGATTCTGACCTAGAAGTGGTTTGAGGTTACCTCATTCAACCACCATTCTCAGCCTTGGGCAATTGTTCACGGGACCTAAAGGAACTACGCAATCCATATGATATAATTTCCTATTTAATAGGGACTAATTTCTCGGAGGAAAGATGCAAGGAATTAGGATCTTGGAGGACTTGAAAATTGGCTAAGTATTGGCCAGATTCAGTCAGTCAGGAAGAGGATAGAAGATACAAGTGTAGGTTGTCCTCAATCTTGAGCAAGAATATTGTACTCATATAGATTATTTGATTAATGAAATACATATAGTAAGGGTTTTTGATCAATTCCTTTCCCCTAGATAAATATATGTTCATTTGTGACATTTTCTTTTGCATGTTAATGATTTGTGTTCTCGATCATGAATTTTCTTCCACGGATCAGAAGAGCAGCTTCTAGTCTTGTGATTTAGTAAATTTCATGAGTATTTTATAATCTACACAATAATTTATATAGTAATATAATCATTTATTTATTACATTATACAAACATTTTCATCAAAATCCTAACATCATCGAGTCAGGGAATTCATTTTTTCACATGATAAAATTTAATATTTTGTTAATTCATCATAGAAATTGGAGCTATCATAGCCTTGTAAATATCAACTACGATAGAGTCAGTAGATCCTGAGTATCAATATTACAATAAGACTATTGTTATTAGGGTTACCATACAAGAATTATTAACAGTATCAAGTTATTTTATATCAAAGTCAATGTTTCTGGCTATGTTTTATCTTTTAGACAATAAATATATCCATCATGGTCACATGACAGATATTGTCTAGTATAGCATTGGAATCTAAATGTAAGACGCTTTCCAAATATCAAGGAGATTTAAGACAAACTAATTGTTACTATAAATTTCATAAATATATCACATTTACCAAGAGTCAAACTTACTCACAGATGTATATGATTGGCATGCATAACTCAAGAGTACTATATGAATCACTACTTTTCTGAGGGTGATATTCTTTTCATACCTCAAGGCTTGACTAGCCATCCCAATGTTGCAGCTAAATCAAAACAGAACATTGTAGCAATTATTTTATACTATACATACCCCATAATATTCAGATACCTTAGAAACTTGTAGCATATACATTGTATCATCTTGCATATGCCCAAACTAGTTCCCAAAATAGATTTGCATCAGGTTCCTTTTCCTTCTCTAGCTTCCCATTCCTTCTTCATCTTTTCTCTTCCTATACTAGCTCTCTTTTCATGCACCTTTTAGGATCTATATGATCCTAAAAAAGTATTTTCTTATCACATATTCATTAGTAATTTAGAAGTATTCAAATACATGAAATAATGATCAGAAATAATCTAAATTATAAATCCAAAAATGAGAAGTATCATCAAGAAATAATATAATCCTAGAAGGCACTTATCTTTAACAAAGAAGGAAGTGATAAAATCCCTCTTGATATATCCTCCAAGGTTAATTACTCTTTATCATCCATTTTTCAATGTCTCCTTCTCTTGGAATTAGACTAGCTCACCTAGTTTTACACTGAATCTAACACAGGTGTTGGAACAACTTCTCACTAATTATGCTAGGGTTTCAAACCCAAACCTTTTGTTACCAAACCCTAACTTCCTTTCCTATAACAAAGTTGCATAAGGTTTCCTTCAAACCCGAGAAATATTTTAGGTCTCTAAAATCTTCATCTCTTTCCTTTACTTGATTCAAAAGTCCACCGGGGTTCCTTTATAGGGGTTATCTTCTATGACTTTTCCTATAGCTCATATTTGATTGCATGTTAATTTTCTTTAGGGCTATATTGTTCTTTGTTATTGATAATTGAACTTTTATAATTTTCATCATTTAAATATGAATTCACTCCATAATATCATCATATCATTAGCAATTATGTATAAATAACAACATCATAAAAAATACAATGGGACAATAAAAGGAACATTGAAAGAAAAAATATGCACAAATAGAGACATCAAGATTTGGTTGGAGATGAGGGAAAAACCCCACAAGGGGGAAAACTCGAAATTAAATTCTTATTATTCTATTATATATTCATCAATTATTCATATTAGATACAATGTACATCCATAATGAGATATATCATTACATGAGGCCTCCTAGGGCCACTCCAAGCCATTTCACAACATCGATTGTGAACTGAATTCCGATAAATGAGTACAAGAATACTTCTACCATATCACTGAATTAAGGAGAGACATGTCATATAGAGAAAATCCATAGATTATAGTGAGCCATAGAATAACTGGAAGTGAGCCATACCATAAGTACATGCGAGCCATATACCATTGGGTCATGCAATCCATATACAACTGGGCCATGTGAGCCTTAGGCCATGTGGATGGTACAGCACTATGCCACGAAATCCTTGGGTCATGTGGGACATACCAAGCGACTAATGTGTGGGCCATCTGGGCCATACCAACCAACTATTCTGTGGGCCATCTGGGTCGTACCGACTGACTACAGTGCAGGTCATCCAGGTCATACCATCTGACTACAGTGAAAACCATCTGTGCCATAACAACTGACTATAGTGTGACACATCTGGGCTATACAAACTGACTATTGTGCTAGAATTTTGGGCCACACCAACTGACTATAGTGTGTGCCATCTGGACCATACCAATCAACTACAGAGAAGAGCATCTGAGTCATACTAGTCAACTACAGTGCGAGCCATCTAGGCCATACCAACTGACTATTGTGAGAATCCATATAAACCATGACACTTTGCAATACATTTTGTGAATATATATATATATATATATGATAAATTTTCATTTTACAGTGATGTGACCATGATTTAGAGATGTGATACCATATAATGATACATTACCATGCATGTATCAATGCTATAATAACATGTGAAGGAACCACATAACATAATTATATCAACTTAGAAAACACTGAATTGATTCCTTGATTGTATGGAGAACAAAAGTGCAAGATTTATAGAACCTATGAAGCCAATCCATAAATATATGAAAACTTCAGACCCATCTGAAATCTTAATGCCATCGAGCTACCTTTGGAGATCATCCCAATGGGCTACTTATACTTGTTTTCCAATCCAAATAGGAGTGTCTTTGGGGTCAGCCTAACTTATGAAAATTTGAAATTTTCAAATTAATTTTTTCCCTCCAATGTATTTAAGTTTACTTGATAGTAAAATTATTTTCATTTAATCACTTGAAATTATGTTTCATAATTAAATATCGGCTAGGTAATTTCTCTCTAGCTTCCAAAATTAACACAGAGGCATTGTATAATTCTCCAAGGATTTAATCCCTAGGGTGAGGTGGTAGTGGTGGGGGGCACCTGCATAGATGTAAGGGATCGAATTGATTGAGGCAAAGTAGAGGTGGTGATACTCGATGTGGAGTTTCCAAGTAACCACGGAAGGTCTTCCCTGGTAGTCTCAATGGGGGACTGCATTGGAACACCCCTCAGGATTTTATTCCCAAGGTGATGTGGCCATAGAGGGAATGCACCCGTATACATTATAGATATTATATATTATGTTATAGGTTGGACCTTGTGAACCATAGAAATGGGTAAATATATGACATGATGTGAACAAATCAGCAGCTATGTAGAACTTCCACGTTGGTGATGTTAATACCATGACTTAGGTAGCCACGTGGGGACTATGTGGGTTCCATGTGGTAGGCCAGACTAACCTCACACTATCTAATAGGATATTTTTTAAAAAGTTGAAAAAATATAAAAATAAATAAATAGACCCCATTTCCATAACTGGACTTTGGAGATTGGGTTAACTTAGTAATCACTTCCTTATAGCCTTATTTGGGTCTAGGGATAGTATGGGGTATGTTACAAAGTGGTATCAAAGCTTCCAGGTTCAACAGTTGGACTAGATGGGCTCTATAATAGAAAAAATGTGGAGAAAGGTTTCAACTCTAGACCTTTGGGAGAATAATTTGGTGCCATGTTACTGAATTAATATAGAAATTATTCCAAGCATTGGACCTAGCTGAGCTATTTAGAGCTAGGGTAGACATATAGCTCTCAGTGATATAGTTGAATGTGTATATGATTGCATTTTATTTTTAACACTTGATTGTGATTTGCATGCTAGATGCAAGAATGTCTTGATATTGATTTTATTACAAAATGAAATGGAATTACATGTCTTTTCTTTTAGTCATCTTGAAGGTTTGGACAATATATTGTTATGACCATGGATTCTTATTATTTCTTTATTTTTTGTAGAATTACTTGCATGGTTTTGTGCATTATTGGTTAATCGGTGTGTTCTTACACACTTTGGATGAATATGCACGTGAATGCTCACATGATATGAGGTATTGGTGAAATCCATGTGTTGCTTTTATTAATATTTGGTTGATTATATATATATACATACATCTATATATATATATATATATATATGATAGAGAGCCTCAGTGCATTGGAAGCATGATAATTATGAATATATTAGAGAGTCAAGTGTCTTGATAATTGATGGTTTATGCAAGCAGATATAGGTTATAGTACTAAAATCATGTGTATTGATTGATTTCTTATGGAAGTGGGTGTTGGGTCTATCACTCTGATTAATTGGCTATGTAATTATTATAATATTTCCTACATCTAAAACATACATTTCATAAATGTGGAAATTATAAATTATTAAAAAATGGCAGATGCTTATATGATAAATGTTTTTTAACTGACCTTTGAGATTTAATATGACCTGATGTTGCTGGCCTTGGCAAATAGGATGAATTTAAGTACTATGGATGGCCTTGATGAAGAGGTTTAAATTAATAACTGTTGTTGTCCTTAGCAAGAGGAATAATATTTTAACATTTATAATTATTGTTGAAAAATAAGGTTGATATTAAATTTTAAAAAATAATTTTAAACTTGTGAAGGCATGTTTTTAAACTAGTTGATATATAGACGTGCATATAAATTCTTATTTTTGAAAACTATGTTGAGATATAAAGTATGTTATGTATTGGATTTTGAGAAATGTGATTAATAAATAAACAAAGATGTATGTGCATTTGTAGTGCAACATGCTTGGTATAGTATGACAGGGAAACAACTAATGTGTAAATTACATGGATGATGCTAATGATTGAATGTATGTGGCAATAAATAAAGAAACTCGGTACAACAAGAAAAGAGTCGCTTATAAGGGCTCTTGGAAACTTGAGATAGTAGTGTATAATGTTTTAAGAGAGGAAAGAAGAGTGGTATTCCCTCAAAAGTCTCTAATAAGCACGAAGGGTTCCTCTTGGGAGAAAATGGAGAGGTTTTACAAGTTCAAAAGGGTTTCCATGAAATCTTGAAGAAGGCTTGGGTTGAGCTTTATTCATGAACCATTAATGGAAATGTAGGAACCCATCAAGTTTAAGTTGTTGTGGTTGTTGAATATTTTATCTTTTATGTTCCTAGAATGATTTTATGTTTGATTTTCCATTTTGGTATTTGAATTTCACATGGAAATTATATTTTTCTTTTCAAATTTATGATTTATGTCATGAATTTCTTTATTTTTTATTGTTGCCCTTTTTTCCTTTGGATTTGACCTTTATTTTTCATGTTTCTTTTGGGCGGGTGGTGGGAGGGCTTTAAGAAAATTGGTTGGGTGTGGAAGTAAAACCACAAGGATTTGGGAAGAGGGTTGAGGGGAACCCAACAGAAGTGTGTAACTTAGGTAAGGCCCTTGTATATAAATAAAAAATAAAAAAGCATGAGTAGAAATGAGGAAGGTTGGAAATGGTCAGAGGGAAAATGGCACGAATGAGAACATGTTGATATTGGGCATATGGGCTAGAAAAAGGCCATAGTTGGAATACTTAAAAGAATTACTTCTAGATGTGACATTAGGCACAAATGAGGAAATACACATGGCTAGAAGAAAACAAAATTTGGAAAACTAGTAGTAACATCAAGGTTAAAGCGAGAAATTGTACAAAGAATTCCTTTGGAAAATGTTGTTGAAATTTCATGCATGCTTGCATAAGAGAAGGAAGTTTTGTAAACTCTAATTCTAGTTGAACTTTGCTAATGTCTGCTATGTCCATAACTAAGCGGACAGTAGTATGATAGACAAGTGGGTTGGTTTGGTCCATGGGATAATGGAAAATGAAATGGCAGCCTTGTAAATACCGCAAAGGAGGTTCCCTTGACCTTAACTCAATTTACATATGTAAATATATGATATGTTCATGATCATGCCAAATGTTTATATATATATATATATATATATATATATATAGATATATATATATGAATGACATTGTGACTGAAAATTTTTTTCATAAGTCATTCTTGTGGAAGAAGGATGGTTTATATTTTCTTAAATCAAATGTGGATGACATGTAAAATTTTTGGTCATGTGAAGAATCAATTGGGTAAAAGTAGCCCTGATTTATCTATCATTTTAATATCATGTGAATATTATTCTCATATTGCTGCCATGTTTTCATTATGAATAGTGAACATTGAAGGATATATCAGCAAAATGAAAGGAGTGTGCGACATGTTAGGGTAAGCATGGACAATTGAAGGAACCATAAACTTGGTATTTGGGTTTTGGGTGCATGCGGTATAATGAGGAAAAAGGCACACGGGTGAAGAAAGTGTTATGGACCCATGTTGCGTATCAGGTGTAGCTAAAATAGAGTTTTGGATTCTTGATTCTTTTACAAACAGGTGGATTTCAGCTCTCTAGACTCCCATGAATGCCATTAGGTGGAATGGCTAGTGTACTATGGAGTCTTGTAGGAAACAGGTGGAGACACTGAGTTATATATTCCTGATGTGAAAAATGGGGGGAGAGTAGTGGTTCGTTGGATTCCTGTAGTTCGGGTGGAGCACCATCAGTTACGAATTCCGTAAATTTATTATTGGGTGGATATACAACAAATTTGGATTCCTTGAATCAATTGTGGGGTGAAGCTATAGGTATTTTGGATTCCCTTACTTGATTATGCTTGTGTGGAGAATTAGTGCACTCTAGATCCTTGGATATCAGGTGGAGGAACTTTGAAGTTTGGATTCCCTTTATTTAAAAAGAGTAGAGGTGGGACACCTCTAGATTCCCTGGATAGACTGGTGGAAAAGATAAGAGGTATAATTTAAATTATTGCAATTTATTTATATTGAATATTATGAGAGATTTCATTCCATATTATACGGAAGCATGGGAATTTCCTAGTCTAGGTGAATGGAGCTACATGCAGGACAAACAAGAAATAGTTTAAAGATATCAGAGTGCACAAGAAAAGCACCAAGGAGACTACAAGTAGCCATAGAAAGTGGTTGATCCAAAAATAGTTCATATCTATTTATTTAATGAGAAATCAAATTGTGTGTATATATATATATATATATATAAGAGTTACATTATAAATCTCATAGTGATTTATGTTGTAGGGACTAAGCATGCTTTGCATTGTGTTTGTTTGACATTAGATAAACCAATTCTCCATGTGTGTTTTGTGACATGGACTAATCGCCTCTCGTGGATCCTTATCTCTCGCATTGTAATCATTTACTAACACCTGTGGGTTTTGGTATAATGACAATCGTGATTCCCAATATTTGGTATCAGAGTTGTTCCGGCTTCAAGGGGACGCCTTTGTTTCTGAGGGGTTTTCCTCAAGCTTGTGGTAGACCTTATTCAGTGTGATATATGAAAGATCGATTATTGTAGTGAAAGAATATGTTGAGTAGTGGAAAGATAGAGATCGAGAAATTTAATGGTCAAATTTTTGAGTTGTGGAAGGTCAAGATGGAGGATCTACTAGTGGATAAATATCAGTGGATCGTGGTAGATCTGGATTCTAAACCAATGGGAATTCTAGATGAAGGTTGGGTGAAGTTGAATCAGAAAGAAAAGAGAAAAATATGGTTGTGTATCTCAGATTCGATATTGTTGAATTTATCTAGGGAAGCTATGATGAAGGAATTTTGGGACAAGTTAAGGACTTTATACGAATCTAAGTCTCTAGTGAAAAAAAAATCCTATGAAAAAAGTTGTATAACCTAAGGATGAAGAATGAATATAAATCAGTTGTTATTTTTTGACATTAAAATCTGAGATGAATATAAGTGCATCATTTTACTGTGTTCTCTACCAAATTCATGGGATAGTATAGTTTTTTCAATAGGTAGCAATACAACTACCTTGAAGTTTGATGTAATTGTCTGAGCCTTGTTGTTGGAGGAAATGAGATGGAAAAATATGGAGGGCCAAAATGGAGATTCTTTTTCTATATGAGGACGGTCCCATAATAGAAACAAAAATAAGTTCTCGAGTGGGAGATCTAAATCTAGAGGGAGATATAAATCTCCAGGTAATCTTGTAAACGTGTATTGGAAATGAGAAAAGGAAAGACACTTCAAAAAGGACTGTAGATCTAAAGCTCCTAAGAAAGGAAAGGGATTTAATGATGCTCCTTATATAGAGGCAAAAACCACGTCAAATGAAGGTGGGGATGTGTCATTGGCTTCTTCTTAAAATACACATGTAGATCATGAGGCATGGTTGGTTGTATCAAGTGCATCCTTTCACTTCACTCCCCATAGGGAGTGGTTCTGTGAGTATGAGAAGTATGATGGTGGTGATATCTTCATATGGGATTATAGAAAGGCCAAAATCATTAGAAAAAAAAAATTCAAGTTGAAATTTCCAGGTGGAAGGATTAGAACACTTCCTCGTGTTTTGGATATTCCTAAATTGGCCAGAAATATGATTTTTGTAAGCAAGGTGGATGATATAAGTGTAAAAACAGTGTTCAAGAAAGATACCTGCAAGATGGTTCGAGGAGCATTGGAATTGATGCGGGGAGTTCAAATTGAAACTCTATACAAGCTTATGGGTATCACTGTTATTGATGGGTGCAACATTTTTGTGGTTCCTGAAAGTGGAGTAGAAATCCTAGTGGTTTATGGAGAAAATACCATGCTATGGCATAAAAGGCTTGGAAATATTGGAGAGAATGGCCTTTGAATACTACATGGTAATAATATGGTGGAATTTATGCCTAATTTCTCTCTGTATTTCTATTTCTGTGAATATTGTGTATATGGGAAGTCAAATCGGGTGAGTTTCCCTTATGGTGCTAAGAGGGCGAACAAGATATTAGAGCTTTTGCACAGTGATGTGTTTGGACCTGTGTCGGTTCCATCACTAGGTAATTTTGTGTATTATGTTTCATTTATATATGAATTCTCAAGGAATATATGGATATATTTCTTAAGGATGAAATCTGAAGTCTATTTTAGGCTCTGGTAGAAAACCAGATAGAGAAGAAGATACAAGTGTTGAGGAAAAATAATGGTGGAGAGTTCTGCAAGAAGGAATTTGAAGAGTTATGTAAGTGGTGTGGTATATCATAGTAGAAGAATACTCCATAGACACATCATAAAAACATAGTTGGAGAAAGAAAGGGACATTTATGGAAAAGGGAAGAAGCATGCTCAATGTTACCAGGTAAGGAAAAGAATTCTGGTCAGAGGCAGTGGAGACTGCATTCTACCTAGTTAATAGATCACCTTCATCATCGTTGGAGGATAGGAATCCACATGAGGTATGGACTAGGAAGAAACCCTGTCTTTGACATCTAAGAGTATTTGGTTGTGATTCATATGTACATGTTCCAAAGGATAAAATAATCAAGTTGTATAGTAAATCTGAAAGCTGCATCTTTATTGGGTATAAGGATGGTTTAAAAGGTTATAAGCTTTCGAACCCAGAAATTATAAGGAAGGTTGTGTACAACCGAGATGTGGTGTTTATAGAAGTGAAATATGTTGTTAAACACGAATTCCTACCAAAGGAACCTGAGAAGATGGAGTTTGAGCTAAAGGAGGAAGAACTAGATTCTACAATAGAACAAGATTCAGAAGAGGAAGAGCCACAAACTCCAGCTATGAGAAGATCAGTTCAAGAAATAAGGAAACCAGAAAGGTATTGTCAATGTACTTTCAGCTCAAATTTTTTTATCTATCATTGACGATGATCCCAGAACTGTG
Source organism: Pinus albicaulis (assembly GCA_034641835.2). Taxonomy (NCBI): domain Eukaryota; kingdom Viridiplantae; phylum Streptophyta; class Pinopsida; order Pinales; family Pinaceae; genus Pinus; species Pinus albicaulis. The sequence continues at coordinate 609,685,272 of CM076575.1, read as the reverse complement.
AAGGAGGCAATGGATTCAGAGGAAGGAAAACTATAGAAGCAGGCCATGGTTGATGAAATTGCATCCTTGAACAAAAATGAGGCATGGGATCTAGTGGAATTGTAAACTAGAAGGAATCCCATTGGGAGAAAATGAGTGTTTAAGAAGAATATGAATGCAAAAGGCAAGGTGGAGAAATACAAAGCTCGGTTGGTAGAAAAAGGCTATTCCCAAGTGTCGGGAATTGGTTTTGGTGATATTTTTTCTCTTGTTTCCAAGGTAACTTCTATTTGAAAACTTTTATATGTTGTTTTTGCATTTGATTTTGAGGTAGAACATATGGATGTGAAGAAAGCATTTCTTCATGGGGATATGGAAGACGAGATCTACTTGAAGAAACCTGAAGGCTTTACAATGAAGGGTAAGAAAGAAATGATATGCAGGTTAAAAAATTATTTTTACGGGTTTGAAAAATCACCAAGGAAGTGGTTTAAGAGTGTAGGTCATGATTTCGATACACACTCTGTAATATCCCCAAATTGGGACTGCTAGAAAGGCATGTTTGAAAAATGCATTTTTCAGAAATGGATGCTACATAATTTGAAATCAGCCCTTGGATCCGTTAGATATGATAATCCAAGGCCCAAATACAAGAGGAGATCAGAAAAAAATAAAACTAGGTGAGGTAAATAAACCTCCCACACCTAGTATGGCTTGAAACTTGCCCAAGGAAGGCACTGTAACAACACAAACTAACACTGCCCAGAAAATAACATAGTTTTAATGAAAAATAGTAGAAGACCAATATGGTAGCTTAAAAATAGCTTATACAATAGTAAATCAGATTTACAATGTGGCCCATTTAGTGTACAAGAGAAAGATGGAAGACTTTTATGAAGAAAAACCTCTAAAAGAGGTGTTGCAAAAATGTATTTCACTGCAAAAAGCCTTGACAACATTATTTTATTGAGCATACAGTAGCTATAGGTTACAACTCGGATATAGAATAGATCTGCGTACAAAATATTAGATATATATCATATATTTACACTAGATTGTCTCTATTTTACATACCCCTTGGGGTTTTCAGCAAAATATGAAGCATATGGAGTAGATCTGAGATCTCATGCAGGAGATCTACAAATTTCTGTATAATTTCTGAAGCTTATAGAGTGTTATTTAGAACAAATCCTAATATGACAAGGATAAGAACAGAAATCCATGGATCACCACAGTGAAGGGCAGATTCCCATCACTAGAGATCACTCCTCTAAGTTTTCCAAAACTCCCTGCAACTTTCCTCTTGCAGATAACGCAGTCCTAGAAGAAAAACTACACTATAGAACTGATGAACAGTTTGGCCTAATTCCAAGGTATGGATCTGAAGCTCCAATGATCCAATACACTCTTGTTAGGGGGATAGAAGGCTTTCCCACTGAAAAGACGCACTAGAATGGCTTAGATTTGAATAGATCAAGCCTCCACTTGTTGTAGCTTAGAAATAAAACCAAACCCTCAACAGGATCTGCGTTGTATTTGGAAGTAGAATCTTGGCCAAATGCATGATAGTGGATAATAAATGCAAGACTCTTCCAAGAGGCCTCTCAAGGAAAGAGGTGGGATTCCTGATCAGAAACACACAGTGCTAAGCAGGATTATTCTCTACTAAACAACCAAGAGAATGAGAAATGTCTAAACAAACATGTTCTTCCAAAACAATAGTTTCAACAACCCTCTTTAGTTGTTCTCCTCTTCCGTTTATAGGATAAAATCCTTGCAAAAACCTAAACCATCTCAAAGGTTTAGCTCCTTTCACATGTGTAGCCTCCAACTAGAACTTCATTGTGCATCTAGGAGGTACATTGCATCTGGATAGTGCTGTGGATTTGGTCCTGTTGACCCAGTCTGTCGTCTCAATCCCTTTCACCCATAAGGGAGTTTAATTAAGGTAGCCCAAATTTAGCCTTGTTCACATGGGCATTGATTTATTTTGTTGTTTGAGGAGTTTAATTTATCCTCCTTTACAATTTTATTCTTTCAACAAGAAAATGAAAACAAAATTGTATATTCCCATTAGCTTGGGCTAATTGGGAATATTAGAGTCCTCCCCTCTACAATGTTGCTTGTCCTCAAGAAACTAATAGAGTGAGTGTTGCAACCCTTTTCCTCTTCCATTGGTGACACCATCAAGTGATAAGCCTCCTCCATGAGCTGAGTGTTCACCAAGCCATCCTTCCATGAATTGTTTCTTCAATGTTCTTATGAGAGGTAGATGACCCATCCCATAAGGAGTTGAGAACTCAAGTGAAACAATCACAACTGAACCAAAACTCTCCCTGAAACATGTATCATAAGATACATGGAGAGTCTCCATCCCATGTGTCACATACATGTTCCTCATACTCCCTCCATACAAGCCCACAAATAGTACAAGTATATCATAAATGTATGGAAGCAAAACTATGTACATATAAATATAAAATTAAGCATGAGGAGGTGGGTCATAATCCCACAGATGATACCAACGTAGTGCATCTCCTACCTGCCTCAAATCAATACACGGTAAGTGGTTTTCCCACCACTTACTTTCTTCCCAAGTCATCTCACTATTGCTGAAGGTGAGAGATAAGTTTGGTGCCTTGGGGAAGCACCCATCTTGATGAAAAATCTCCCTTTTCTCATCAAGGGAGTGGCCAAATTAAGAAATTCTAATGGCCCCATAGTTTTCATGAGATTTAAATGATACACTACTCCTTTTAGGAGTCATGTCCTACATAAAAATGGTAAAATAACATGTAAAATTAGAAAATAAAACTTTCTTTTCATGAACACATCCTTTACCAACAATGTTTCTCATACACATGGAGTTGTGCATGGATCTTTCTCCTCTTTCCAAAGAAGGAAGAGATGGCTAAAATGACTCTTGCATAGAGTCCCATGGCTGCCCAAACTCCACATAGGTCATACATTCTTAAAAATGCTGATATAGTCCCTCTTTCAAGCCTTCCCATTCAAAGCTCCTCATGATGATGTTGTAGATCCTCATGGAATACAGATGGTTGAAACAGAACTCTTTGTATGCTCCTTGTAGTATCTTATGCTTGAGCTTAGAAGCTCTAGGAAAAAATATTATACCATGATTATAGATGACTTCTCCTTGGCCTAAGTATCCCTCTTCATGCAGATGGTCATCAAGTATCATACATGTGTGAATATCTTTGGAATAATCCACTAGCAGTTGGTATTTCCAATACAAATCTACACTGCTCAACAGCGACAGCATTGATGATGCATCAACCAAAGTATCTGTCATGTTGTTGATCCTTCCCCTGACATCTCCTATGCCAAAGGTGTGTGTTGGAAGGTTTTTCCTTCCATTCTTCTCCTCCCATAGCTCAAGATCAGACAGGAGAGTGGGTGATGATGATAGGGGAAGAAGATTTCCATCCTCCTTGAGCTTACCCAGGTCCCCCAGCACTACGACTTTTCCTTCAAGTCCTCCAATCCCTCCTGGATCTGAGTTTGGAGCAGCAAGTAGTGAGTTTTTCCCCACAGAATCGGAATCAGGTGGGCTCCCAAGTGGTTTTCCACTAGATAATGAGGTTTCATGGACCATCCTCATATTCAGACTAGATGGGATCCTCATGTTCATGCTTCCACTATGCAATTTCAACTTTGTTTCATGTGTGGAAGTCTCATGAAATTTGGAGACCCCTCTTAGTGGTGTAAGAGTGCCTCTAATTGGAGCATTTTCTCCATCTTCTTCTAATAGTAGATTAGCTTTTTTATCCCTCCTTTGTGCTATCTCATTGTCTTTTAGCATAGACACATGCTGCTCATGTCCTCCATATGGAAGATCCTTAGGAACTCCTTGCAAAGATGCAAGAGCCCCACTAGTGGAAGCCATTGCTTCATCTCCATCTCTAAATGAAAATAGATATCCTCCTACTATCACAAGGTTGGAGGGTCTTCTCTACTCTTTCTCTCCCTTCTTGTAATATTCCCTTTTTTGGTGTCATCTATGACAGGGCTATGATGGACTTCCAGAGTCAGAAGTAGACCGGTCATAGGTACAAGTTGGTGTCATCAGTAGGCCCAGGGGATTTTGGATGAGTTTTGAGGAGTTTATATGCATTCAGGTGGCATTCAATTGATATATTCCATCATCCGTGCAATTTGGATTTCGTTCTGGTGCATTTCGATAGCTTTCATAAATTTGAGTTATTTATGGGCTTAACTTAGTTGATTTCACTCAAGGTGGAATTCCAGGAGGAATACATCATGGAACACCTTAGTGTAATAGCTCATTGGAATTTGGATGAGGATACCTACATGGTGGAATGGTTAGACATGGGTTTCAGTGATCGGAGGAGGCGTGGTAGCCGATTTACCCTTTTCTGCATTAAAAAGGAATATTTTGATAAGAGGGAAAAGTGCTCCATGAATAAAATAATACTCTAGAAGGCTCCAAGAGATCTATAAAAGAAAGTGAGGAGGCCATTGAGAGATATCTTTGGATCATATCATTTTATTGTATGAGAGGTGTGAGACATGGTTCTCTACTTTAGCCGTAGCCCCAAGACAGAAACCCTCGGGTGATTTGTGAGTGTTGGACAAAAACCAAACTCTCTTGAGGAGGCTTCACTCAGAAGTTTTGTAGAGAATTAGAGATATTGGAGTGATGATCATTCAGATCTTCAACGTGTGCTTCAATGGATTTAGTGGTAGCTGTTTCCGGAGGGAGATTGTAGCAGTTCAGTTTTGGAGGTCATCGCAATGTAGCAGTGCAGTAGATTATCTTGGTCGCCAGTTTTCCATCTCAGCTCTTTTTGGGTCAGATCTATATGTAACCCTCATTATTATTTATAATAACAGCTAATATTCTTCCTATTCTATGTGGTATTGGATTGCAATGTTTCAAGTCTTTTTTTATTTTACATGGCAATCTTCTATTGAGTAAATGTTGATTTTACAGCATAATGTGGAGTTCATTATTTTTTTTCATTTTTAGTTAAAATATCCCATCCAAGATATTAAACTTCTCCTCATCATTGTAGAATGCTTCATCATTAAGAGATATTTTTTCTTGATCTCTTATTCAAGAAGGAAACCTCATTTCTTCTCTTTGGGAAGAGAGTTCTTGCTAAAGTGGGGTTTTTTCCTCTGGAAAATTGTGCAGCAGATCTTCAACCTCCTCAACAATGTTTAAGACTAGAGTTGGCTCCATGGAATCTTCCAACTTATGAAAATATTCAAATTTCTTGGGCTTGATTTTCTTTTCCCAAGAAGTCTCAGAATGTTTGACATCAAATATTTTCACTAGTCTCCTAGTGAACCTTGCATAAGAAGATATATTTATCCCTTTAAAGGAAGAAGACTCAAATAACCACTAGGCATAAGCCTTTCCTTGAAGATGCAGCACTGCTACCTTCAAATATTCTTCTTCTAAAACTTGATGCAGCTGGAAGTATGTGTCAACATTCCTTACCCAATACTTGGCTGAGTCTTTAGGTGATCCATCAAAATGCAATATTCCCAAAATTTAGACCTCATCTAAATGGAATATTATAGTTGGTTTTATCTTTAGATAGAAGAATAAATGGGTAGGGAGGCCCATTAACCTCTTTAGAATAAAGAATAACATTCCTCATGTGAAAAGAGGAAGAATAAGTAGCTGGAAGGAGCACATTTAGGTGTGAACAAGGAGGATATCATGTTGATTCAGTCATCTTTGACCAAATCAACATACACTGTCTAGATACATTGTATCTCCTTCATAAATTGCGCAGATTTGGTGGAGGACAACTTGCATGAGCTTGGAGGCAAATTTGGATGTGACCCAATGTGAAGAGGTTCACTTGCTATATATGGAAAGGATGGAAACCTTTGCCATTCATGTTTTAGATTATCATTTTTCTACTTAGACTTGGCTTCCTCTTACTGTTTAGAAAGGTTACAGTGTTGTTTAGCACAAGGGTGTTCCCGAGCAGGAATCACACCTCTTCCCTTGATAGGCCTCTTGGGAGAGTGTTGTAATGAATTTTTCCACATCCAGGCTTCAGGCCAAGCAGTAGTCTTCAGTCACAACGTTATTTCTGTAGCAGTGTAATTTTGTGTTTCAGGGTGTTGCAGTGGAATATTGTTCATTCCACTCCCAAGTTTGTTTCTTAGTAGAGGGTGCCTTCCTTCTCTTGAGAGATCAACAAAGGAGATTTTTTAGCTCATTTGATATCTTCACACTTTTCCAAAGCACCTCTACTCTCCTATAGTGCATTCCCTTGCAGGAACTGCGTCATTTTCGAGAGAGTTGCTACAACAAGGTTTTAGGTATTGTTTCTAAGCTAGTTTCCTAGGGAAAGAGCCAACCATTCTCCCAAAAGATTAGAAAAAGGGATTCTTACCCCTCTTGTAAATTATTCAGCTATGTTAATGTAATTTTGCAGTAAGACTACTTATTTTCGAGCTGAATATTCAGATCTACTCTTTTATGTACTCATGCTTTTAAGAAACCCTTGTCAGGTCACCTTTGTAATGCAATAAGGAGGCCAGATCTCTATTTTTTTATCATATTGTGCCATCAATATCCATATCTATGATTTATAATTTTAATGTTGTATAAACCCTCATAAAATAATGTTTTACATGCTTCCGTATTTTCTGCATAGTCTAAGACATGGGATTTGGTTGTTTCTAAGTCATTGTAAGGCCAGGAGATCTTTTTAACCTATAAAAATGGATTTGTTTCTGATCCCCTTTTGTATGTAAGGGCCTTAATCTATATGCTAAGGGATCCAACCATTATTTCCCCTTATTATCTCACAGTTACCTGGAAATAATGTTTTTAGGGTCTATTTTGCTGCTTTTCCCCACTTGGAGACATTGTATAAAGGCATACTTTTGTTGATATGTTCATAATCTGATGGAAATGTGTTTTATGAGATAATTTTCTACAATAATTTCAATTGTTTTAATGTATTTTTGGATCTCAAACTTTGGAACATTATAAGATGTTCCCATTGTTGTAAAATTTCCCTCATTTGGGATATTACACAAAAGTAGGTAGAGAGAATCTATCCAAAGTGTGTTGCAGGCACCCTTTCCTTCTACTGTAGCTGTTGGATCTTTCTTCTTTGAGTTGACATAAACCTGGGAAACTGAGAAGAACTTTGAATCTCTCTAATTGAGACTCATATTCTTGGAGATAATCACCAAGAGATTCCTCCTTTGGTGCTCCTCCTTTTCCTTCTTTCTTTGACAAGAAAGTAGGCATGCTCCAACGTTGCAGATCAGGTTGTGTGGCTGAATTCTCACGCACATAGTAAGAAGTACTGGGGATTTCTTGATGTAAGAATCCTTGTAAGGGATCTGCATATTTTTCCCTCTTCATTGCCCGAATTTCTTCATTCAATTCATACATAGCTTGAGAAAGAGTTTTAGAGAACTCTTCTCTCTGTAAACTTCTAGAAAAAGGGATCTTACCCTTTTCTTCTGTGTCTTTAGTGTAACCACACTTCTTCATCATTCTTTCCTTTCCATGAAAAGACATATTGGCTCTTCAGTAAGCATAGGCTGTGCCAAGATAGTTTCTTTGATAACACTGTAATATCCCCAAATTGGGACTACTAGCAAGGCATATCTGAAAAATGCATTTCTCAGAAATGGATGCTACAGAATTTGAAATCCACCCTTGGATCCCTTAGATATGATAATCCAAGACCCAAATCCAAGAGGAGATCAGGAACAAATCAAACTAGGTGAGGTAAACAGACCTCCCACACCTAGTATGGCTTGAAACTTCCCCAAGGAAGGAACTGCAACAACACAAAGTAACACTACCCAGAAAATAACATAGTTTTAATGAAAAGTAGTAGAATACCAATATGGTTGCTCAAAAATAGCTTATACAATATTAAATAATATTTACAATGTGGCCCATTCAGTGTACAAAAGAAAGATGGAAGACTTTTATGAAGAAAACCCTCTAAAAGAGGTGCTGCAACAATGTATTTCACTGCAAAAAGCCTTGGCAACATTATCTTATTGAGCATACAGTAGCTTTGGGTTACAACTCAGATATATAACAAATCTTTGTACAAAATATTAGATCTATATCAGATCTGTACACTAGACTATCTCTATTTTACATACCCCTTGGGGTTTTCAACAAAATATGAAGCATATGGATTAGATCTGAGATCTCATGCAGTAGATCTACAGATTTCTACAAAATTCCTTAAGCTTATATAGGAGTATTCAGATCATATCTGAATATGACATGGATAAGAACAAAAATCCATGGATCACCACAGTGAAGGGCAGATTCCCATCACTAGAGATCACTCCTCTAAGTTTGCCAAAACTCCCTACAAATTTCCTCTTCGAGATAATGCAGTCCTGGAAGACAAACTACACTGTAGACATGATGAAAAGTTTTGCCTAATGCCAAGGTATGGATCTAAAGCTCCAATGATCCAATACACTCTTTCCAGGGGAATAGAAGGCTTTCCCATTCAAAAGAGGCACTAGAATGGCTTAGATCTGAATAGATCTAGCCTCCACTTGCTGCAGCTTACAAATACAACCAAACCCTCAATAGAATCTAAATTTTAATTGGAATTAGAAGCTTGGCCAAATTCCTGATAGTAGAAAAAAAATGCAAGACTCTTCCAAGAGGCCTATCAAGGAAAGAGGTGGGATTCCTGATTAGGAACACCCAGTGCTAAGCAGCACTAATCTTTGCTAAACAACCAAGAGAATAAGAAATGTCTAAAAAACATGTTCTTCCAAAACAATAGGTTCAACAACCCTCTTTAGCTGTTCTCCTCTTCCCTTTATAGGATAAAAGCCTTGCAAAACCCTAAACCATCTCAAAGTTTTAGCTCCTTTCACATGTGTAGCCACCAACTAGAACTGCATTGTGCATCTAGGAGGTACATTGCATCTGGACATCAATGTGGATTTGGTCCTATTGACCCAGTCAATCCTCTCAATCCCTTTCACACATAAGGGAGTTTAATTAAGGAAACCCAGATTTAGCCTTGTTCACATGGGAATTGATTTATTTCGTTGTTTTAGGATTTTAATTTATCCTCCTTTACAATTTTATTCTTGCAAAGAGAAAATGAAAACAAAATTGTATATTCCCATTATCTTGGGCTAATTGGGAATATTACACACTTGGATTGTGTGTGGGGGGGGGGGGGGGGCATTGTTGGACATTGGATAAAAATTCTCTCGTTTCATAGTTGTGACATGGACTAACCACCTCTCGTGGATCCTTATCTCTGGCAATGTGATAGTTGACAAAAAAACTACAGGTTTTGATTTAACGACAATTGTGATTTCAAATAGTGTCAAGTTTAGAACACTGGTGATGATGTTCCTCCAAGTGGGAGGAGTTTATGCCACAACCTCTTTGGGAAAATTTCCCCTCTTAGAAACATTGTAAATATTTCATATATTTTGATTATAAATTTAAAAAACTTGAGAATTAGGACATATATTCAAGAGTTTGAGGATTGAGGTTGTTTGGGATTGGAAGGAAACTTGACTAGGATAGAGGAAATAAATATCGTACTTTCTGTTACACGTCATTTTGTCACCATGAAATTGGACTGTTCATATGGGTCTATCACCATCCATATCATGTTCCCTTAGAGGTAAAAGAACACTTATGTTCCTAAATCAAGTCTTGGAATTAGAGAAAAGCTTTGTAAAACCCTTAAAATTCTACCTGCACGGTTTTTTCAGCCTTTCCCTGTGCATGTGCAGTTGTTTTGTCCATAAAATGCAGAAAATCCCTCATTTTCTACCACTATTACCTGCGCACCCCTGTGAAAAGAAAATAAGAGAAAAAATTAAATTCTAGAAGCCTAGTTGGTCGAATATTCTCCCAAATAGAAGCTTCTAGAGTCACGATTAGTTCGAGATTTATCCCTCCACTAATGGAGTTTATCCCTTTGTCCATGGAGCTCAAATCCCTTCATGAGAGGAATCCATCCCCTTATTCATGGAACTGAAAATAACTCCATTTCCCTATAAATTGAGCTCAAGTTTCAGGTTGAAGGGTAGATACTAATGTAATTAGAGACTAATCTATACAGTTTCTAAGATGAAGAGATTTCATAAAGAGTGCATACTTTCTATGCTATTGAGTTGTTGTTGGCATGAGAATGATCACACCCTTGTGTCTATAACTCCATGCTAGTATTTAGAGAGGAAGGCTTATCAAAATGAAGGAGAACAATTGTTCAGGACCCCGGGAGAAATATGTACAACATCAAGACATTAGGTTGTAAGATTACTCTTTCTATTCAAGATAATACATATGGATCTCTTTTTCTCATTGATTTATTTCTATGCTTATTCGAATGATGTCAATACTTAGAATCCTTGATCAGTAAGTTGAATTAGCATTTTTTGATTATTATATGTTGCAAATTCTTTGATTCTTTGTCTTGTCCTTGATTGCAGGTTCTACTCATTGGAGAAACCACTTTGGAGCAATAGGACAAAAGGCTACATCAAACGTTTGGATTTCAAGGTAGGGGCATGCCCTCTCTACTTTAATATTACAATCTTGGAATGCAATTAATCTAGAGGAAAAGGTTTTCAAACGGATCTTTGTTTCTAGTTATTCGCTAAGTACTAGGGAGATCACTTTTTTGCACAAGAGGGATTAATCCACGTAACAAATTGGTGACTCCACTTGGGATCTAGAGCCTAGTTTTCTTTGTTTATATTCAGTTTAAATTTTAAGTTTTTTGATTATGACTTCTCTGAGTTTGGTTTGCTAGATAACTTTTAAGAATCCTTGAAAAAGAAAGCTTGTTATTCATTTTTTCTAATTTTTTCCTTGCCAGTGCAGTTTTCATTAGAAAATAGTGCGGAAAACTGCACAACTTTTAGTTCAATCTAGTGCACATGCACTTTGTATTCCACTGTAAGCTGCACACCCACTGGAAATTTTTGAAAAAAATAAATTTCTTTTTTTTACAGCCAAATAACCTGATTCTTTTTGTTTGCCCTGATCCATCTTAGTTGTCAAATCTTGTGTGAGAACTTCTTTTCAGAAATTTTGAGTTTTGTGTGATTTATCATCCTGTTTGCATTTTATAAGTGAGTGTTTTATCTATTTTATTGCTTCTTTATGAAAAATATACCTTCATTTTCTTCAAGTTACTGGTATTATGATTTTTTCTTTTTTGAGCCATTAGGATCATTGCAAGCCTTACTTTTATGCAAACTTGTTCACTTTTCATTTGCAAACCTGAAAGAGCTTCTAGCTTACTAAAGCTTGATTTAACACCAAATCACTTTTGGATGTTTTCATTTCTACTGAGATAAGTAGATTTTTTCTTAATCTTATCACAATTAGGAGAAATCATCCTCAAACATTCTAGATAGACTTCAGAATTATAATTTTTATTTTTTATTTTGAAATGTATGCTTTTATAGTTTTCTAGAGATTTTTTTCTTTTGGGAATTGATTATTTGTTGATTTGTAGTTTTTTGTCTGATTAACTCAAGGAAATTTGTTTCAAAATAGAAATTGATCATTCTTGAAAATTTAGTTCTTCATGAAATCATCTTCTTTTCAAAAAGGATTTTGTTTATGAATGAAATATTTTGTGTTTTGGAAATTGATAAAATCTCTCAACTTTCCCTTAAATAAGATTTAGTGAAAAGAAAGAGTTGCACTTCTCATATAGATGCATTTAGATTATTTTGAGTCAGGTCACAAACATCATTAAAGTTACAATTCCATATCATTTTTGTTAAGTAACAACCGAATTAATACACTGCTTAATTAAAATCAATCTAGATATTTTATATTTTCTAGGGCTCATTCCACCAACATAGCTTAGGTTAGTGTTTTGGAATAGGTTGTAATAAACTTTCCAAAATAGTTTAAGCAAAAAAGCAGAATCTTGCGGTAGGAAACTCCAATTGTTTCATTTTTACTTTGGGAATCTCTTCTTAAAAGATTCAAGAACGAGATCATGATGGACCCAGTGAGCTAATCATACATGTCTCATTGTCAAATATAGAAGATGTGCACATAATACAAATGGTAAACCTAGGATTAACCATGGTTGAGGATCCTGGGGTCATATATCGGCAAACCTCGAACTTACCATGTCAAGGAGCCTTCAAGGGGAGTGATCTTGATACTCTACCCTTGCGTGTATATTGGATCATAGACGGTTCCCCCAGGTGCTCTTGTTTCTGTTGGTGACCATAATGACCATAATATTCAAGATTTTTCCCAAGGTGATAGTGGAGGGAAGGTCCCACTGTACCTGGAGTAGACATCGACTAGACTCACTTGGACTTTCGGGAAGGTACTCTTCACTTCGAGATGGCATAAGTGGAGGGACTTGCACCAGACTATTTCATTAAGCAGGTTATCAGGGTAACTATTCGAACCGCCAAATTTTCCACATTAAAATTCTGCAATGTTGGATTTCATCACCAAATAGTGTTTTAGTGTGGAAGAATACTATTTCTATGCGGTTTGTCTCTTAGATTTTGTAGGTGTGTGTTCAAATCATTTATTTTCTTAGTGGCCTTAGGTCTATTTTGTTGATTTTTTTTTTTTTCGTCTGTTAAACATTAACCATGGTTGAATTACCGAGACACTCTTGTAGAATGTAGGGGAAACCCCCTAAATATACACCAAGTCAATTAGAAAATCTTAAATTTGAAATAGGTAAACAATCAAGAACTAGATCTATTGAACACGAAGAAACATCAGTAATTATACATCTAGATTACAAAGTAAATCAACCTCAGATGGAATAAAAACCAAAAATTTCAGAATTAATCATAGTTGAGTTTACAATCGGTTAATTCTTAGATAGTCAACTTATTGAACTTGAGATATCTAAACCTAAAACTGAATCTACTTCAACTGAGTCAAATTTGGAGTTCATAGCTTGAACCCCTGGTTATCCTTGTTCACCTCGAGTGAAGTTTTGCATCACTAAGAACCTTCCTCCTAGCCTTATTAGTGTCGAAGAGATTACTGACATGGAAGAAGATATTTTACTACCTTCGTGTCAATTATCTTTAGATATAAGACATAGTGAATTGATTTACCATTACAACCCTTTTAAATCAGACCCTTGGTATTCTCAGTTAACCGACTTTCTACATAATTTTGGTCTCAATTATTCCCCACCCCATATTACTTTTTACTCCATACCCAGAGGTAGTTACATGCCTTCATAAAACATGTTTAGTGATTCATCCATGTTTTCTTCATCCCCGGAAACTTTTTTGTATGGTTTTCCATCAGTTCCTACTAGATACTATTCGCGTTCTGTTAGTTTCTCAGGAGTAGCTCCCTCTTCTAAAAAAATTACACAATCAACTGGTCTCAATGAATCTGACACTGAAAATTTGACAATGGAACAGGTCTATATGATGTCTGGAAATATTCCTTTACCTGACCCTCAAGGTAGCAATTTACAGCCTAGGGTTACAGTATACTCCTCAAGGAAAACCTCTTCAAGGGAAATACCCTATGCTAGGGCCACAGCCACTTCAAGGGCAGTACACTATGCTAGGGCCAAAATGTCATCAAGGGCAGTACCCTATGCCAAGACCACAGCCTATTCAAGGACAAAAACCTCCTTTGGGGTAGTATTTTTATCAAGAGTAACAACCCTTTCAAGGAGGTCGACCTTTTACTAGAAATTATCAGCCAAATTATCAAACTTACATTCCAATACCTCAACCTAGCTATGGTCAACCTTACACACTGAAACCTTTAATGGGAGTTCCTTATCCTGGATTTAACACTGTGTGGAACCCATCATTGAAACCTACTATGCAAGTACCTTATAATAAACCTGGTCAACCAACTGGTCAATTTGGTTATACCCAAGTCTGGCAACCTGCCCAACCTACACTTCAAATCACACCTCATGCATCTGTATCTAGTATTCAACATGTTGATTTGAGTACGCCAATAACTCTTGTCGAATTTTCTATGAAAACCTCTGTTAAACAACCTAGTATACCTATCCCTACAGTTTCCCAAGTCCCTATTTCTACAACCCCTCAAACGACGACATCAACTGTATCATAGGAAATCCCCCTAGTCACTACTCATCAACCTAGACTTTTAGTTCAATATACCATTCAAACCTCTGCAAGACAACCTATTACAGCTATAAATCCAACAAGCCAACCCTATACAGTTCAATTTGTTAATCAACTATATCAAGGGCATTTTCAATATGGACCCGCACGACAAAATCCAGTCTACCAAAGTCAACCATACCCTGGTTATATGTATCAGATACTAGCTCAACCTCAATTTAGTATGGCTAACCTTGGATACCCCAGAGGTGTTCCAATCCCAACCGCATAGGCTATTCTAGGCTACCTTGGATATCCTCCTCCGGGTACTAGTATCATTCCTCAAGGTTATCTGTTTGTTGAACAGGACCCTAACCATTGGTTACCATTCATTGCAACTATGGAATTACCAAATTTTTTGTGCCTCACAAATGATCTGATTTATTATCTTCCGTTTTGGACGTGAATGCCAAATAAGTTTCATACTGACATACCTAATTTTGAAGGAAAATTAGGAGAAGACCCCTCAAACCATGTGATGACTTATCATCTTTGGTGTGCATCCAACTCTTTAATCGATGATTCCATTCGATTGAGATTGTTTCAAATAAAATTGATAGGATTAGCTGCAGAGTGGTATATTGAAATACCACGTGGCTCCTTCAATAATTTCAATGCGTTAGCAACAGCTTTCTTAACTCAATTTCAGTTTCTAGTCTGTTACAACAATGGCATGAAACTCTTAAGTTCATTAAAATAGAGTACGTCTATATAAATTTCAGATTACATACATGAATTGAGACTTAGAAGACATTTAGTGAAAATTTTCATTCAGGATCAAACCTTGGCAGAATGGTTCATCGAATCATTACTTCCAAAGATCATTTAAGATGTCGTTAAGTGAGGCGTTGTTACAAAAGAATAGGTCATAGCTCAAGCACAATACATAGACCTTGTATGCACATAGTCTGGTACTTTACACAAAAAAAATCGTAACTTAACATGCCCAGGTCAAATAACTGCAACTCCTTCTGGTTGTCATGCTACAGATGGTGTAATTGGTACAGCTAGTGCAAACAAGAGTAAGAATAAGTCATCCAATCCTACTTCTCCCATAATAAATTTATCATATTCACCTAAAGGAGATTCTTCCCTTGAAACTTCTGCCGACATTCATGTTGTAGATTCATCCATGACTAAAGCTAAAAATAGAAATAATAAGAAAGGAAAGAATAAAAGTAAACAAAATACATCTCCTAAAGAGAAAACATAAAAAAATGAACCATTTGATGAAAATCAGAAACCTCGCTATCTTTGTCTTATTTGTGACGAGGATCACTATACTAAATAGTGTCCACATCGGTTTGAGGTATCCAAATTTGTCAAAGGTTCACCCACACCTGTTGTCTTGAAGGATCCTTTTCCAACTCAAGATAGTAAAATGATAGGATATTCTTCTAATTCATTGGCAGATATTTTAATGATGTCTCAGGTCATGGTTGTGACATGATCTCAAGACTATGGAAATAAGAATCCTATAACTGGTAAAGAGACTGAAAATTATAGTCAAACACCAGCCATACCTCCTTCAATCTCTGAACTACTTCAAATTGAGAAACCTAATCCTGATCTAATAATTAAACCGCCTGCTAAAGATGTATTTCGAAATTCAGCTTTCAATCCACATGCGAGAGCGGCTCAGAATTACAACATTTTTGAATATTTGGTGATATCCCCTTCAGAAATTTCAGCCTTAGAAGTGTTACAATCATGTCAAGCACAAAGGAAATTTCTATTATCATCTATCAGAGCTATTGATCCTTAGGATTCAAACCTCATGGTCTTTGACCTCGAAAATTTTGTACCTAGACTCCCTCATCAGATGGCTTTTTAGATTCCAGTATTAGTCAAATAAAGATGAGTTTTTCATACTGTAATTGATGATGGGGCATCTATGTGTATAATGTCATTCAATTGTTGGAAAACCCTTGGTTATCTAGCACTCAAACAATCACCGACTATCCTTAAAGCCTTTGATGGAAGAGGATTTCATCCATATGGAATACTCCAAGATCTACCTATAGAAGTCGAAGGAAAAATTGTTAATAGAGAGCTGGAAATTGTTGATGCCCCTCTTGATTACAACCTTCTTTTGGGTTGTAGTTGGTCTTATGCCATGACTGTTGTATTTTCACTAGATTTTAGGGTAATCATGCTTCCTCATAAAGGAAATATTGTGAAAATTTATCAGTTTCCATACTTGGATAACATTGAGCATGTCAGAAAAACAATTATCCCATACAAATATGTTGGTGTAGGATTAATGAAGGTTTCCTCTCTCATGGGAAATTTCTCTATACATCCACCCAATGTATCGCGAACAATTTTCAACATCAATATGATCTCATAAATCACTATACCATTTGATGACACATGAGTTGTGCCTTCAGAATGAGAATTGGACTCTTTCAATGGCGGGATGCCTTTGAGTCCCTTTGAAATGGCATATGTAGCAGTACAATCATATTCTGACACCCCTTCAACTATTCCTGATCAAATCAATGTTATTAGCAAAGAATCATCTTCTCTATCAGGCTAAGCCTTGACACCATTTTCAAATCCCTTTCAACATGTATTTCAAACTGATGAAAGTATTCAGGAAATTTTTTCATCGGATGAATTACCCTGGGATGATCTAGATCATATATATTCAATTTTACGTAATCTTGGTAAGCTTGAAAATTATTTTTGTCTATTTTTACGATTGATTATGTCAAGGAACCACAAAATCCCACATCGATTAAACATTTTGATTCTGAGACAAATTTGGGAAATATTTCTACAATAGTTCCTATTGACATATCACTTAAACCTGGAATTATTGAAAACATTCATATAGGTGCTTCTTGTTCGACAAAAGATATTAACACATATAAATACCTATTTCAAGAATTCTGAGACATTTTTTATTGGTTCTACGAAGAGATGCCAGGAATCGATCTTAAGATTGTAATTCATGAAATTAAGACATACCCAAATGATAAGCTTATTAGACAAAGATTATGTCCAATACATAGGCGGAAAGTTGCAGCAATCAAAGATGAAGTTGATAAGCTATTACGAGCAGGATTTATTTATCCAATTCCTTTGAAAGATTGGGTATCTAACACAATTCCTGTTACGAAGAAACAAGGGACTATAAGAGTATGAGTCAATTATTGGGACATTAACAAGGTGTGTCTGAAAGACAACTATCCTATGCCATATATCGGCCAAATTGTTAATGATTGTGCCAGAAATAAAATATTCTCATTTATGGATGGTTTTTTGGGCTATAATCAAATCACCATACTCCCTACCAATCAATCAAAAAAAACGTTTATATGTTCTTGGGGCACATTTTCTTATTGCAGGTTACCTTTCGAATTAAAAAATGTTGGTGCAATTTTTGAAAGAGCTATGTGTTATGCTTTTCATGATATCAAACATATTGTAAAGCCTTATCTAGATGACTTACCTGTTCATTATTTACGCAGAGAAGATCATCCTATACACTTATGAGCTATCTTCATTAGATGTAGGCATTACAAAATTCGTTTGAATCCACACAAATGTTTTTTTTTCTGTACAATTAGGACGATTACTTGGATTCATCATTTCGAAAGATGGCATTTGTTTCAATCCTTCGAAGGTTGAGGCTACCATCAATTTACCTCCTCCTTCCACTCTTCGCCAGCTCTAGAGTTTGCAAGGGAAATAAAACTTTTTACATAGGTTTATCCCAAACTATGCTGAGTTAACAAAAGGTTTTACCTAGTTGTTGAAACAAAGTGTTCCTTTTATTTGGGATGAGATTGCTAACAAATATTTTGATGCACTAAAAAACGTTTTGATCCATGCACCGTTATTGTATCCACCCAATTACCACCAAGATTAATTTTTATACTTAGTTGCCTCTGATTCTAGAATTGGAATGGTTTTGGTTAAGGAGGATGAATCTCACAACGAACATGTGATATATTACCTAAGTCAGAATCTCAACCCGATGGAAATCAAATATTCACATTTGGAGAAATTGGCCTTAGCAGCAGTTCAAGTTGTCCAATGATTCTGTCACTACATATTGTTACATAAAACAACACTGATATCTAATTTCAACCCGATGATGTATATCTTGAAAAAAAATTACTCGAGAGAAAATACTCCAAATGGATTTTCGTCCTATAAGAGTTTGATTTGGAACTCGAGAAATCCAAGTCAAAGAAATCACTAGTGTTTGTTGAGCTTATGTGTGACTTTCCCAATATTGAGATGGAAACCGTGGCAGAGAATCCAATCGTGGATGAATCTTTGTTTCTCATTAGTACTTTAGACCCTTTTTATGGACATATCATTATATATCTTCAAACCCAAACCTTTCGCCCAAAGCATTCATGTTTAGATCGATGAAGAATCTGATATCAATCCCATCAATACAATATTGTTGGGGACACTCCTTATTGTCGTGGTGTGGATTTTGTTTTTCAACATTGTATAACTCACGAAGAGGCTGAAATTTTTTTTAATGAATGCCACTGTAGAGTGTCTGGTGGTCATATGTCTGGGTTTGCCACAGCACAAAAGATATTGCTTGCTGGTTTTTTTTAGTCGTCTTTATTCAAAGATTGTATCATCGCGGTCCAAAGATGCCACAATTGAAAAAATTTTGATCGAAATATTTTTGCACCTCCAACTCCTCTTCACCCAATCATTTATGTCGGTCTTTTTGCAAAATGGGGCGTCGATTTCATTGCATGTAACAATCACTCAGTTGCGGGGTATGGGTATATTATTCTCGTTGTAGATTACTTTACCAAATGGGCCGATGTGATGCCTACATTCGTGGTTGATGGAAAAATTGTAGCTACTTTAAAATTCAATCATGTGATTGCTCATTTCAGTGTCCCTCAAGCTATTATTATAGACCATGGGATTCATTTTCGAAATATTATAATGACCGAACTTTCTGATCAACTTGGCCTACGCCATGATAATTCTGCTCCATATTACCCATAGGCTAATGATCAAGTTGAGGCCTTCAACAAGGTTTTAACCACCATGATTCAACATATTTTCGAGACTCATAAATCAAATTGGCATACCATGCTTTTTTATGCATTATGGGCATACCGAACCTTTGCAAAAACTGCTACAGGGTTCACTCCTTTTCAACTCGCCTATGGTTTATAAGTTTTGTTACCCATTGAATGAAAAGTACCGTCACTCAAATTAGCCATTGAGTTATTACCAGCTACCTCTGAAGAGGAGAAACACTTTCTATACTTAGCATAATTAGATGAGACTCGGCGCACCGCTGCATTGGTTGTCGAAGCTCACAAGAAACGTGTGAAAGCTTAGTATGATCAAAGTGTTAACCCTCGCATTCATTCAAAAGATGTCCTAGTTTTAGTGTAAGATTAAGCTAACATCAAGTTAGGCATAGGTAAATTCGAACCAATGTGGCATGGTCCCTATATTGTTAAGTGTGTGCTTACAAAAGGTGTAATATCCCAAAATAGGGAATTTCTACAACAATAAGAATATCTAAAAATATTCTGAATTTGGAGCTTCAGCAAACCAAGAAAATAGTGGTGTAAATATACTCATAATATGTAAAGGAACATCTAACCAGCAAATGAATGATTAGCAGCAAGAATATGGCCTATACACTCCTTCCAAAGTGGGGAAATGCAACAATATAGGGCATAAAACGGTTGCGTTCAAAAAATAATGCTATATATGTGAGAAATGGGACTTGGATCCCTTATAATATACCATATGAAACTCACATCTAGAATTGGAGTAGAAAAAAATCACTCTAGCCAACATAAACAGATCTCCCCAAGCCAATATGACTCAAATAAGCCCAAACCCCATGACTTTGCTTAACAGAAATTACTGAAGCATGAAAAAGCGTTATTTTAATGAGGATTTATGTAGAAAATAATGATAAATAATATATCTAGAGACTACAATTATCCAATGGCTGATAAAATGGAGATTCCTTCCTTTTTATACAACATAAGATTAACTAGGCAAGGGTTTCATGAGAGTACAATGTATAAAAGTGTATATCTGCAGATCTAGATCTGAAAAACATAGTTATATTGTAGCTCTATATAAATATAGCTGAAATTTACAAATAACAGAAGAAGAATGAAATACATAGCTTTCCGGGAGAAGGGTTGGCCCTTCCTCCAAGGAACAAACTCACAAGCAAGGGTTCAAACCCTGCTACTGAAAATCTGGGAAAAATCATGCAATTCCTTTAGAGAACTGCATTGTAAGTGATGGAGACTACTTTGGTCACATGCCAAGATGTCCAATATGCTCAAAAACCTCTTGTACATATCTTGCAAATAAAGGGAGGCTTCCTCCTCTAGAAGATAAGCTCAGAAAGGGGGATGTTGTGATCTTCCCACTGCAACACCCTACAAAACAGAGTTTCCTGCTACAATAATAATGTTGTATCTGAAGGAGCATGCTTAAACTCAAGCCTGAATGTGGAAAACTGAAGTACAATTCTCCTCCAAGAGATCACTCAAGGTAGGAGAAGGAATCACTCAACAGGAATGCCTTGTGCTAAAAAACACTTCAACTCTGCTAAATAGCAAGAGAATGCTCAATAGTCTAAGCAGACCAAAATCAATAATCCATAAGCTAACCCCAAATTTCTGCTATCTTCCTCCTTATAAGTTTTGTGAGCCTCCTCACCTTGGGTCCCACCCATCAGGGTTTCCAACACCATATGATCACTTTCCCTCCAAAACTACATTGTAGCTCCATCAAGGCTACTCCTCCATACTGCATTGTTGACTTAGTCAACTTGAATGAATCAACATGATTCTCTTCCTGTTCATACATGGAAAGTGCAAAATACAGCTACTAAGATGTCCCCTTTTCACACCAAGAGGGATTTTATGCTAATACAAGATAATTATGGGTCTGTTTCCCCCATTTATTCACCTACTAAGTGCAAGAATCAAAATTTAATATTCCCATTAGCTGCATGCTAATTTTAGGAATATTACAGTCCTCCCCTCCCAAATGTTGCTTGTCCTCAAGCAACTGCAAAGATAGAACTAGAAAGTCTCCTTCCCTCTCCCTGTAGCATCCTCATATGATGAGCTCTCCCAAAGAATAAGATGTTGTCTCAACAATGAAACTCCATAGTGTCTCCCAAGTTAGCATTTGGTATACATCCCAAATGGCTATCATAATGCAATAGTAAATTACTCAAGGAGAAAACTATGTGCTATCTAGAGGTCCTCTCAAGGCATGGAGTTTGAAATGCATGGGAAACTTTCATTCGCAAGTGAAACCTCCACCCCCAAGCTATCATCCATATACAATGAGTCACCCTCCAACATGGAAACTCATGAAGAATCTCCTCCACCTTTGGCTCACGAAGTGTAGGTGGGTTTTACAGATGAACATGATAGGAAAGAGGGCCTATCCCACACTATTCACCTCTCCACTTATGATAAGTGTAGAGGGCATGATGATCTTGGGTTGCAACATGGTTGCCCTGAAGTGGCAAGAATAAGATTGAGTGTCCAAGGATCCTCTTTCCAATTTCATGAGCCATGCCAACCCAAACCTTTCCATACAAGATGAATGGCACATCATCACCATATGGCATCCAAATCCAAAAAATGTTGAAGGTTGTGTGCAAGTTTGGATGGAACAAATTGTTTTCCAAGTGGATACTACGCATTCTCCCCAGCTCATGTTTGATAATATCATGTGGTAAGTGGTTCTTCAATAAGTTACAAGCTGTGCATGTTTGCTCCCCCACCATGGGGTAGTAAGTAGCAATGGATATTAGCTGTACATAATCAAAATAAAAATACACTTGCCCAAAATCATGTATATATGGGCTACTAGCATTATAAAAATTGGCCCTAAAGTGACCATGAGACCCAAAAATACTCTTGCTCTCTTGTGGAGCAATGCACTGTTCATATATGGTGAGAAGATACAAATACTCAATAGAGTAATCAACAAGTACAGAAATGCATTTCTTACCATACATAGTGAGTAGGCTGAAACTGAGGTCCAGGAATGAGTCCTCCCATGACAATCTCCTCATAAGAATCTGCAAAAAGAAGGGATACATACTCTTCTTGGAACACTCCATCAATAAGAACATACTCCCAAGTGACAGTGTTGTAGACCTTAGTGATAAGGCTCCATGACTCCTCCCTTTGACATTCCATATGCCAAATCCATCCACCATCATGCTACTATGTGAGAATATCTCCTTCCTATATGGAATCCTCTCATGATCCTTCAATGCTGAAGGGTAGCCTCCTTGCACTTTGAATGTGCCCTCCTTCTCTCTGGAAATATCATGATTAGTATGGGAAAAATTCTACCCATACTCTCCCAAGTGTAACCACAGCAAAAAAAACTCTTGTTGCTCCCTCATCTCTCCCTCATACAAGCCATAGAGTAAGATCATGATGGTTGTGTTGTATGATGCCCCATACAAACAAGTCTTCTGCTTTTTTATCATATGGGTGCCATGCCATGCCTCCATCCACCATATACCTCTTGACAAAGGGTATGACCCAAGATGGCCAAAATCTCTCAAGAGTAGCCAATGCAGCTTTGATTCTCACTACCCTGTGTCATAGATCTACAAGTGGTTCACCAACCTCTTTCTCTCCATCCACCTTCATTCATCCAAATGTGGATTCCTCCAATCATTCTCCCCCTTGGCATATTCCCAATGAAGAATACCTATCTACCAAAGCAAATATCTCTCCTTACACCTCATGGGAAGTTTATATGTAACCCCTTGGAGATATTTTAGAAAATACCTCTCATCAATTATCCTCTTGAATCCAACAGGATCCAATTGTGCTGAAAGTAAGACATCATCAGAAAGTGGCACAAAACTCATTATGCCCTCCAAAATATTACACCCTAACTCCTCATGCTACATGCAACTCAATAAGGGTTCAATGGAATGAATGTTCATCCATCCTTTGTTTAAACCAAGGTTACACAACGCAGTGCAAGCTTGTTGCTCCACCTCATCAATGTGTTTTTATCCTTGACCATGTGAGGACAAATTTCCAAGGTTTCCCATAAGATTTTTAGAAATGATAGAGAATGGAAATACATCATACCTTGGTGAGTCTTGGGAACATATTTTATGGCTACAAGAGTTCCTCTCTCCAATGCGTTGGTTGATCCAGCTATTGATATGAATGGCTGCCCCCTCATGAATGTGACAGTGCTGATAAAAGTCTCCTCAAGTGGGGATGAGGTCTCCTTCATCTATGATCTCTCATTGTCAAATCTTCTGATCACCCTTTGAGTGAAATCTGAAAAATTAGATACTCTTCCATGACTCACATGGCTGAACCACCAAGATCTTGCCTTACCCTCCAAGTGTAGTGTTGAGATCTCCACAACCTATTTTTCCACTACTGGATGTAGTAGGAAAAATGATTCTAACTTCATCACCCAAACTCTTGCTATAAATATGGGTGATCCATCGAAAGTGTACAATAGAAACCTATTGCCCTTCACCATCCTACTGTTGTATGGCCTCCTTTCCTCTTTCATTTGGATAAACTGAGGAAGATCTAGAGTCTCTTTGAAAGCTCTAGATTGGCACTTGTACTCTGCCAAATATCCACTCAAGATCTCATGTCTAAGTGGTCTTATTTCTCTTCACTCCCTCTATGAGAATAGGAAGTGTATGGGTCTTCTTATTTCTCTTGAAACCTTCTAGAGGTCTCACTGCAGCTTTCTCCTTCTTGAAACCCTTTGGGAGTTTCATTGCATCTTTCTTCCCTTATGTGTTTAACCTACTTGGAGAGGCTCTTCTTAGATCTGAAAATTGATGAGAGTAATCTCATCCTCTCCATCATTAGGATCTCCTCTTCTTCTTATCTTCTGTATTGGATCTGAAATCCACAGGCTGAGCCAAGATGGCAGCTTTGATCATCCCAAAATAGGGAATTTCTACAACAATAAGAATATCTGAAAAATATTCTAAAGTTGGAGCTTCAAAAAACCAAGCAAATAGTGGTGTAAATATGCTCATAAGATGTAAAGCAACATATAACCATCAAATGAATGATGAGCAACAAGAATATGGCCTATACACTCCTTCCAAAGTGGGGAAATGCAGCAATATAGGGCATAAAACGGTTGTCTTCAGAAAATAACGCTATATAAATGAGAAATGGGACTTGGATCCCTTAGAATATACCATATTCAAATCACATCCAGAATTGGAGAAGAAACAAATCACTCTAGCCAACATAAACATATCTCCCCAAGCCAATATGACTCAAAGAAGCCCAAACTCCATGACTTTGCTTAACAGAAATTACTGAAGCATGAAAAAGTGTTATTTTAATAAGGGTTTATGCAAAAAATAATGAGAAATAATATATCTAGAGACTAAAATCATCCAATGGCTGAGAAAATGGAGATTCCTTCCTTTTTATACAAAATAAGATTAACCTGGCAAGGGTTTCATGAGAGTACAATGTATAAAAGCACAGATCTGCAGATCTAGATCTGAAAAATGAAGTTATATTGTATCTCTGTATAAATATAGTTGAAATTTACAAATAACAGAAGAGGAATGAAATACAGAGCTTTCTGGGAGAAGGGTTGGCCCTTCCTCCAAGGAAAAAGCTCATAAGCAAGGGTTCAAACCCTGCTACTACAACTCTGGGAAAAATGATGCAATTCCTTTAGAGAACTTTGTTGTAAGTGATGGAGACTACTTTGGCCACATGCCAAGATGTCCAATATTCTTAGAAACCTCCTGTATAGATCTTGCAAAGAAAGGGAGGCTCCCTCCTCTAAAAGATAAGCTCAGAAAGGGGGGTGTTGTGATCTTCCCACTGCAACACCCTGCAACAGAGTGTTTCCTGCTACAAGAATAACACTATAGTTGAAGGAGGATGCTTGGCCCTAAGCCTGAATGTGGAAAATTGAAGTACAATTCTTCTCCAAGAGATCACTCAAGGTAGGAGAAGGAATCCCTCAACAAGAATGCCTTGTGCTAAACAACACTGCAACTCTGTTAAACAACAAGAGAATGCTCAATAGTCTAACCAAACCAAAATCAATAATTCATAAACTAACCCTAAATGTCTGGTATCTTCCTCCTTATAAGGTTTGTGAGCCTCCTCACCTTGTGTCCCACCCATTAGGGTTTCCAACACCATATGATCACTTTCCCTCCAAAATTTTGTTGTAGCTCCATCAAGGCTACTCCTCCATACTGCGTTGTTGACTTAGTAAACTTGACTGAATCAACATGATTCTCTTCCTATTCATACATGGAAAGTGAAAAATATAGCTACTAAGATGTCCCCTTTTCACACCAAGAGGGATTTTATGCTAATACAAGATAAGTATGGGTCTCTTTCCCCCATTTATTCACCCACTAAGTGCAAGAATCAAAATTTAATATTCCCATTGGCTGCATGCTAGTTTTAGGAAAATTACAAAACGAGCCTATGAATTAATTGATTATGGTGGGATCTCTTTATATAAACCTAGAAATGGTCTTTATCTTAAGAGATATTATGCTTGACATTCGTGTGAAGATATCTCTTGTACAATAGTTACTTTTAGAATAGTGTGCCTTAGATTAGACAAGTGTGCCTAGATTAAGTTTTTGATGCTACTACTATTGTTGCTTATCTTGATTACTCTTGATATTGCAGATGTCGACATCCCTTCAAACATACATTGGTTTTGCTGATGTCGCATATCGTAGTACATGGAATATCTCTTCTGCAGCATGGGTTATCTATTCACCCACTGATGAGTTAGTTTATATTCATGGGATATGCCTTGGTGAAACAAAGAACAATATTGCAGAATATAACACAGTCACTGACTTATTATTTGATGCCATTACATTTGGTATTCGACATTTGATCATTAGGTTGGATTCAAAACTCATTGTATTACATTTAAACAGAGTTTATGCAATTATAAATATCGTGTTGTTAAGATTATTTTTGAAGGATCGTCTCTTGGAACAACAATTTTATTATATCAAATATCAACATATTTCAAGAAATTTAAACACATTGTCTGATTCATTGGCTAATCGGGTTTTAAATAGACATTTTCAACATTAACAAAGTAAATCAAAACAACATTCAATCCATGTTGATCAAGATACTCAGAGAGCGAAAGTAGTAATATCATTAGGATATATAAGTTTGAGTTCAAAAAATATTACATCTTCTATGATCATAGGTTCAAAAACCTTATGATCTAAAATATACTGATACAAAAAAAAAATGTCGATCTACATTAACAATCAACTATCTATGATGATGATCATTGTAGTAAATTATAGCACACGCCACCTTTCGCAGAAATCTCCTGAATAGACCTGGAACACCTGTCATGTGTCTCTAGAGCCTGAGAGGGATATCATCGATGCTTAACTCAGGAATATCAATGGTCAACCTCTCAAGGTTGTGCTCTATATCAGATAAAATCTATGTTGCATTGTCCTATGGGGGTGCTATTGGTTGTGCCTCTCATCTATCTAAGCGACAAAGCGTTGCTGGTCGATGTGGACTGACATATGCATTTAAATTTTTTGTCATTATTGGACGATAAAAAATAAAATAAAAATTAGATTAATAACTCCAAAATGATTCACTAACCTGTCTCATCCCACTGTGCCCCTCGAGGAAAATATGTTTTAATATCAACTCTATTGTCCATTCACACATAAGGAAATTATTCAATGGTGAAGACTTGGTTGCTGAGCCACGTTAATTAAGTCGGAGTAAACCGAACTACTCAACCACCCTCGCCACCATGGCAAGCCATTAGTGCTACCCATCGCACCATCTGAGGTTCCTGAGGAGTTCCACAATCTACTGGAATTAATGAGGAGTGAGAAATGGAATTCTCTCTAGAGAAAATGAAATAGTAATGGCACCGTATCCGAAGTTTTTCAACTTCACATTATTTTCTCTAGTCAATTGGCCTTTCATATTGGCCAATACTCCATCACACCAATTGAATATTATTCCTCCGAAACACTCAACTATATTTTTCATCTGTGATTTAGTAGCCACATGAGGAGCTACACTCCAGCATAACTTGGTCACTATGAATTCTATGACTTTAAGCTCCATTCACAAGATAGTTTTTATGTTCATGCGACCATCCTTTAACTCTGCACTATTGCTACAATATTGAGCTTTGTAGCCAACAGTGGGAAGACCTCCCTGTCTAGTCACAAATAAGGAGATGAATCTCCCTCTCTGAGATAATCTGGTAAGGAAATATATGTCTGTTGACTCAATCTCGAGCCGGTGGTCACTGATTATGAAACATTGGTCTTGAATTTCCCATGAATTCACAAGCTAATTCATTAACTCCACTTATGCCTTCATTCCCTGAATAGCCCAGAACTTGTACAAACCACAATTTTTCAATGCATGCATGGTTGCATTGTAATCCATGGCTTCATTATCTATGATCTCGTGTTCTCGTTCTCGCTATTCCAACATAATTGAAAAGCCTACAAATCAACAAATTAAACAATTAAAATCAGTTGGAGGAAATTAGGACCATTTTTTGGGAATAAATTTTAGTTTTCAAAAATTTCACGGCACCTTCACAGGTTCTGTGTGCAAACAGTGTGGTCGTCCACATGTGCTCCACGCAAAACCCATGACATCCCCATGATTTTTCTTTTAAAAAATTGTCGGGGTGCGCGGTTATCACATGGATCGCTCACGCACCCCTGAGGGAATATTTCAAAACATGAATTTATCCCAAAAAATGAAATAAAATATCCAAAAAAAATGAAACAGATGAAAATGTAGCTAAGGATGATGTGGATTACCTGGTTCTGACAGTTTGAGAAATGAATGGTCGGTCTCCTGATATCTGCTCTGGAAGTTTTTTGGCCAAAAGCTCTTTATGCACTATTTTGAAAACAAAAGGTGAAAATGACTTATTTCAATTCCTTTTTATAGTTTTTAATGAATAAAATATTATTATTTTATTTATTTTTCACTTTTAAAAGTTCAATTTTAAATATTTCTACTTTTTGGAAGTAGATACTTGTAATATTTTGAGTTTTTGTGCAGGATACAGGATTTTTGGTGAAAAGAATTATTTTGACATCGAGTATACTTGTATCACTTTTTTAGGCTCTGTAAAAATATGAAAAAGTGAAACCCTAGAGTCCTCTTTTAAGCTTTTTTCAGACTCTCGAAATATGAAAATATCACCGAGTACTTGACTATTCGAACTCGTTAAAGAAAATGAATAGTCGTCCATTCCATATAAGTTTACCTCTTTTCCGAATTGAACTGGACTAATTACGAAAAAGGTATAAGTTAACTAATCATGGTCAACAAAGTTCTCTCCTACACTATTTTATCCTTTTCCAGGCCTAAGAGACTAAATTTACGTAAAATAAAAACCATGGAGTTTACTTATGTTTTTCTTCTGACTCCCTAAAACTGAAAAACATCAGGTTTTTCCCATACTGGACTCGTTAAAATTTAACAGTAAAGGACTTGTCGATCACAACAGGACCGAACCACTCCTTCTTAGGGTTAGATTTTGATACTAAT
This sequence comes from Pinus albicaulis, assembly GCA_034641835.2. Classification (NCBI taxonomy): domain Eukaryota; kingdom Viridiplantae; phylum Streptophyta; class Pinopsida; order Pinales; family Pinaceae; genus Pinus; species Pinus albicaulis. The sequence continues at coordinate 609,656,560 of CM076575.1, read as the reverse complement.
ATGGACTCATCCAAAGGATGAGCTTACACAAACAAGAAAATTTTATCCTCCTCAAGCTTGATAAAAATAAAGAGATACTTGCCATTGGTGGGGTAAAAGGATAGAAAAAGAATCAAGTTGTCATTCTTATTTAGAAAGAAACATGCCACTCTTGAACTCGACACTTTGTCACACTTGCACCTGGGTTGGGAAATCCTTTTCCTAATAGTTAATCGAACCACAGTGAAATTCTTCAGCCAGTTTCTAGGTATTATCTTAAAGACAAACACTGCCAAGCCATATGTAGTGTTGTCATGTGTTCAAGAGAGAGTTCAAATAAACCATTCATTGCAAACATATGTCCCCATTCACGTTGACCATCCATGAGTCCCTTTCAAGTAATTTAGAACTATTTTTGCAGTAGACCAATGTTGCTCATGAGGTTTTTTCATAAACCTGGAAAGGATTCCAACAAAAAATGAGATGTTCGGTTTGGTAGTAGTCAGGTAGATAAGACTTCCTACAAGTTGTGTATACTTTGTTGCATCCTCAAATTATTTTCCTTCAATGGTTGTGAGCTTCAAGTTTTTTTCCATAGGAGTTGTCAAAGGATTGCACTCATCCATGCCAAACAAGCTCAGTAGATCTCCAATGTACTTCTTCTCAGAGAGGAATATAAACTTAGGATGTTGAGTTACCAATATAGTAGTGGATGTAGCCCAAATAAATCATTTCAAAGCCTTTCCTAAATTTCTTCTTCATGGATGCAATATAGCTCTAATTTTTCCCTATCATCAAAATATCATCTACATACACCACAAGATATATAAATTTTTTTCCTACTTTCTTGACAAACAAAGTTTCATCATCAAGATCATAATGTTGGAAGTTAAGTTCAAGAAGATGCTCAGTTAACTTCTCATATCAATATTGTGGTGCTTGTTTGAGGCCATACAAGGAATTTAAAAGATTTCATACTTTGTGTTCTTGGTCCTTCATAACAAATATTTCTAGTTGGGACATAAAAATGTCTCCTTCGGATTTCCATTCAAGAAAGAAATTTTTACATCCATCTTATGAAATTTCCAATTGTTTTGAGCTGCCAAGGCAAAGAGTGTCTAGATGGTAGCCCATTTTTTTGTGGGGGAAAAATTCTCCTCATAATTCAATTCAAAATTATAAGAAACATCCATATCAACAGGTGAATTAGAATCATCTACATCACCTCCATTTTGTTTGGTGAAACTTCTTGTTCCTATCTTTCCAACCTCAGCAGGACAAAAATTTTCAAGCATCTTTGTCAACCATTTTCGAGGACCTTTCTAAGATGACCCAGACTGCTCATTTGACTAAGTTGGGTTTGAATCAAGATTCAGTCACCCAATTCTCTCAATCACATCACTAAAAGTGTCATCTATGGATGGATCTTCATCTAGGGGAGAGACTGATTCAGAAAACAGTGTCATAGATTGATTCAGTATAGGAATCCCCCCTTCAATATTTGGAATATGATTATCAAATTATTGAAATTAATTTGCATACCCAAATCTATCCAAATGATCAATTTTTTGCTTAATAACATTGTTAGTCTTGGAAGACTCAAGAAATATGACATCTCTAGATAATACAAAATTCTTATTGACTTCATCATAAAGATGGTATGCATTGGAGGTATTTGAATACCCCACAAAGATACACTTATGACTCGATGCACCAAGTTTGTTTATTTTTTCCTTAGGTAGCAAGGCATAACAAGTGGAGCCAAATATCTTGAGATGCTTTATCAAAGGAATGTGGCCATGCCACAATTCATAAGGAGTCTTATTTATAATTGCAATAGAAGGAAACATATTCTTTATATACACAACACATAGAACTTCATCAACCCAAAACATCAATTTTACATTCTTGAAAAAAATCGTGGAACGTACCATATTTAAAATTGTCATGTTCATTCTTTTATATACACCATTATGTCGGGGATTGTAAGGCACAATTGTTTGGTGTTTGATCCCATGTTGGCGAAGATATTTTTAAAATTCATTTGAAGTGTATTCTTTTCCATTATCAGTGCAAATAGAGCCAATATGAGTTTGTGCATCATTTTCAATCCATGCATGAAAGTTCTTGAATGCTTGAAAAGCATCAGATTTTTTCTTTAATAAGTAAACCAAACACATTTTAGTATGGTCATCAGTAAATATCATCATATATTTGTTTCCATTTGCAGAAGGAATGGGCATGGGGCCACATAAATCTAAATGAATAAGATCATTTGTTCTATGTGCTCTGGAATGTGAATCATGAAAAGACTGTTTTCTATGCTTTCCTAGAATACAAGAATCACATTACTTAAGTTTCCTAGGAATTGTAGGCAAATAAGTAACACCGTGTTTCTTCAATAATCGAATTTTTTCATAGTCCAACTTTCCAAATCAAGCATGCCATAAAAGACTTGATGGAAATGTACCTTCATCATAGTCAGAATTGAATGCAAAGTTTTGTGCACGAGCAGAGGTACCTTGCATCTTTAGAGCTCTTTATTTTTCTATAAACATTGTTAGTAAATTCTTTAAAAAAATATTTTATAAAATTCATGTGGCATTTTTCTCCTAAATCAAGCAACTAATAATTTTCCCAAGAAGAAAGTGAAGCATTAAAAAAGTCTTTAGTAACTCCAATATTACAATGTGCGACAACATAATGGGTTGATTCAGGTGCTTTACGTGGGTCTTTGTCATGAGTTTTACCTTTGGCTTCATATCTTTCCATCTCAATTCTATCCCAAGGTAGCTTACATGTGGATGCATCATGTCCGTTGCTATTGCATCGTGTGAAATGAAGATCAGATTTTTCTCCTTGAAATTGTCTGTCCCCCCTGTCTCTAAAATTTATTCTTCCTCTTCCTCTTTTTCCACCTCTTCCTTTATAAGAATATTGAGCATTATTATTCTCTCTGTGTGCAATACATACAACTTATTCTGAAGACTAAGGAGATGTCTTCTTCCCAAAATCCTTTTCTCTCTCTGCAAAATTCTTCTCAAGGGAGTCAAAGGTAATTTGCTTCAGGTTTCCACTTGCTTGCAATGACTCAAGATAATGTGATTAAATGGGATATAATTCATTGACATATGATATGAGAGGTATGTCTATTTAAACACCCATGTTTTTAATTTCATGCGTGATAGATCTTACTTCTGATGCTAAAGCAAAAGGGTCATCATTTTTTAATTCAAGACTAGATAGTTTAATCATCAATTGAGGAACTTCAAGTTCTGAGTTTGAGTCATAGAGTTCTTTCAACTTCTTCAAGGCTTCATAAGAATTTGAGAATGGTGTAATATGGTGACTCACCTCTTCATTTATAGATGTTTCCATCAATGCATAAGCCTTGTTGTTCTCGTTCTCCAAAATGGTGATCTCCTTGTATGATGTAGGATTTGCAGGTCCATTTTCTCTATCTCCTTAACAAACTCCTTTCCACAACTCATTAAAAATGAGAGTGTGCTTCATTTTCCAGGACCACTCAAGATAGTTCTCCTTTCCAGAGATAACTTCCCCCATAATAGGTATGAGTGAATGCATTCTAATATGTGCTGTAAAAAAAATCACTCTGCTGCCACTAAAACAATACAATTCTGGTGCTAAAAATTTGAATTCAACACTAATTTTTTTATGAAAAATTATATATGGGGAGGTTTTATCTAGGGGAGGGTTTTTATGGGAGAGGAAACACATGGGGAAGGGAGTATATGGGAGTTTTGTATGTGAGGGAAGGCATATATGTGTAAGAGGTTGTGTATACCAGCACAGAGGAGGAGCCACAAGAGAACTAGAGGTCGTGTATGGAGGGGAACCATAGTGTAAATGAAACAAACTAGAGTTTTGGTGGCAGCAGTGAGGAGGTGAGGTCATAAGCCATGTTAGGAGGTGAGGTTATAATGCCGTGAAGAGGTGAGGCCAAAATTTCGGTGTTTACTGCATATGAGGGTGAGGTGAGGTCATCATGCAGGAAAGGAGGTGAGGTCGTAACACTGTGAGGAGGTGCAGCAATGTGGAGCATTATGTTGAAATGGTAAAAAAAAAAGTATGAATTCAAGCATGTCCCAATCACTGAATTGATGGAGCATGACCAGCTTGATCACCATGAGCTTTGAGCATAGAGGAGGCTTGGATCAGGACTTGCACGATCCAGTAATATAGGTGGAGAGGGCATGGGAGGTATGAAGTTTTGTTTGGAGCACCGTGCACCGAGAAGGGAGTGCGACTGTGTCAAAGCAAAAAGAATTTTTCATTTGGAAAAAATTATGACTATGCAATGAATTGGAGTGTATGACTTAGAGAGCGTAGATGTTGTAGTAATAACAAAGAATTTTGCAGGAATATGGCAGAGTAATCTTTTCAGAATGGAGGATGGAGTTACAAGGTTAGGGAAGTCAAAAATGGATCTTGATTTGATACCATGTCATGCCAGGAGCTAACTCCAACAAAATTGAATTGGTTTGCATTAAAGGGTGCATACGAATATATACATGTAGGTGAGACTCTTGCGATTTATCTCCTAGTGTCTCTTTAGCTTCCTTATTTTGTATTTATATTGTTTTACAATTTCACCCAATCCCTAGGATTAAGTGTCAACAAAATTAATGAGGATGGTTTGTGTTTCAAGTTATTACATCATGAAGTTAACAAATAGGAAATCAAAGGGAGACCTCACACAATAGCATCCCTAATACTACATGAATATGGACCAACTATGACCGAGATGGAAAGAGGTGAAAAAATTTCTACCATGCAGCCTAAGAAAAGGCATCATGTATGAGGAAGGGAGAACATTTTGGAAGGCCATTTTATTTCTCACACATTGAGGAGAGAATGGGAAAGAGCACAAAGAGAGAATTGTTGATGGAGAATATGAAGAAAAATCTTATGAAGAGGATTGCAGAAGGGATAGTTATGCTATAGAGGAAGAAAATCCATAGCACAAGAGGAGAAAGGAGAAAAACTCTTTGTGTTACTATCATAATGCAAGGAGAAAATAAAACATTTTTTTAAGCATTGGGAGGTGGAAGACTATCTCTCAGGTGAGGATAGAAGTCTTTGGATTCCTTGTAAGACTAGATGGTGGAGATCATTTCTGAATTCCCATGACATCATGGTTGGAGTTTTATTGCTTGGATTGCTGGTAAGGACATTTATTTAGCCCATTTTATTATTTTATTTGTTTTGGAGTATATTTTGGATTCCCTGAATTGGGTGGAACCACTGTGTAAAAAGAATTCATTGAGAGTGTGTTACAATCGGGGAAAAATTAGGAGGAAATACGAATATATCTCAAGTGAGGGAAGTATTCTTTGGATTCCCTATAATATTCGAGGGTGGATATGGTTTTCTATAAATTCCCTTGCCAAAATGGGTGGAGGCATGTTCCTTAGATTCCTACTAAGGAGATTTATTTATCCCCCTCTTCTTGCTTTTTTTATTTTTACAATGAGCTATGGATTTCCTTGTTGATTTAAGGGTGGAGTTCTTACCTATGGATTCCACTGTTGATTTGAGGGTGGAAGTGTAGCCTCTAGATTCCCTTGTTTTAGGGTAGAGGTGTAGCCTCTTGATTCCCTTATTCATTTTAGGGTGGATGTGCATCCTCTAGATTCCATTTTTTATTTTAGGGTGGACGTGCTGGACCTCTAAATTCCATATTTTAGTCTATAATGGTATAACAATAGTTCTTATTGGAGTAGCTAAAGGGTGGATGTGGTTAACCTCTAGATTCCTTGTGAGATCTTGACTGCATGAAATAATTGGTGGGTGGAGGTGCATGATCCTCTAGAGTCCCTATTTCTGCTAGCGTAATCAGTTTAATCCTTTAACCACTCATCCTCGAGCTCTAGAATATGGCTTGGGGGTGAATACTACAAGAAAGGCTTGGCTACAATGCATCTATGGTTGCATGGAGAATTGAAGTCCCAATCTGAGTTGATAAGCACATTTTACCAGATAAGTGTAAACTAAAGCCTTTGTACATTGATTGTTAAGTATATGTTTCAAGTGTTGGCTTAAGCCCTATAATGTTATTATTTTTATTTTTTGGTGTATGCATGTTATATAATATGGAATGTGATTTCCTACATGCTTAAAGAATGTTGATTTCTTATATGGTTTCATGGGAAAATGAATGAATATTTGCAGGTGTTCATGGTTTTATTTTTATGTTTATTATAAGCCTAAAGAGGCTTGTATATTTTAGTATTGATATGAGTTTGAAATTTGTCAAATGGGCCTTATGTAATAGTCCTGGGCTAAAATTTCATGTAAGAAAAGTTAATAAAGGAAAAATAATACCACAATTAAGGGACACTTATTCCAAGCTGAATTTTCGTCAAAGATATCCTAATGGGCATCACTGGATGTGTTTATGGCTAAGGGGAAATTGGAAAAGGAAATGGATAAGAAATTAAAAAGGAAAAAAAATAGTTTGGCACATTTATTTATGAAAATAAAGGAAATTAAGAGAAAAGGAAGGTGAAATGTCACAATTTGCATGTGAGGAGGAAATTAAAGGAAAATAATTGAAAATTGAAGAAATTAGAGGCATGGATGATAAAAAGACCTCAAAGCATCAGCTGGTATCCTTTTGTCAGTTCATTTTCATAATTATACTCAGAGAGGAGAAGAGCACCAAGAGGAGAAAGAGATCAAGAAAGCAAAGGAAGGACAAGGAAAGGAAAGGAAAAAAAATATGAAGTAAGGAAGAGTAGGATCAAGCATATTCAATAGGAATACTTACGAGTAACATATTGCATGTATGAGTTCCTAGCTGCTTTTGATATGCATGGTATATGCATGTTGGTATTTGGTTCTTTTGTTGTTGGTGGCATGGTTTTTTTATGTTTTGACAGTGGTTTTTAGCCTTACCTTTCCTTTTTCTAGATATCCATGATGTGATGGGATTATTCTTCTTTTTGAGCTTTGGAAATGACGATTGGTTTCAAAATCTGAGGATGAGGTGCTCTCAAGAAAATTTCCCAAAGTCCTAGGAATCCCTTGACCAATTTTTTATGGATACATAGTAAATCCTAAAGGTGGTGTCTCGCTAAGGTCCTAGTGATCCATTTTTTATTGCGGTAAAGCCTAGAGACAAAGAGACATAAAATTCCTCAAGGATACTGATGAGATCCGGAGGCATTCCAAGCTCAATTTAGTTTTTTGATCTTGCTGTCGGTTTAGGTGATATAAAGGTATGGTGAGGGTTGACGTGTTTTAACCTATTGATTCCATTGGTTTATCCATGATATCCCACATTCATGTTTGGAATATGGCACACGGGTGACTAGCTAAAAGAAATATTTGGTTCAACCATGTCTATGGTCGAGTGGTATGTGGAAGTCCCAAACCTGGTTGGCTCTTTGTAATTTTATTTTTTTGGCTTTAATGATTGTTATCTTATGGTTATTTATGTGGTTATATGTTGGTTATAACCATGGTTATGCGTCTGGCTCTAGTCATGGTTCATTTCATGTTTTTACTTGTAACTAGAATAATAATGGATGTAATGCCTAATTAATGTTAAGAAAGCTAATGGGAGAGGGTGATGATCCTTCTTGCTAAGTTTCATGTGAGTTTCCAGTCCCTTATGCTCATTCTTTCATTGATGACCTATATATTTCATTGTTGCCAAGTGTGTGACAAAATGTCAGTCCCATTTGGGGATGTTCAAGCCTATTCCTAGTGCCATATTTTGGTTTACAATCATTTCCCTTGTGTAATTTATGAATTATGAAAGTTACAGGGATTTATGGGCAGAGGTCTAGCCCCATCCCTCCAATATAGCCTTAAAATCCACAGTCGATGGCACAACACTGAGTAAAAAAGTCTACCGTCGCATTGATGCAGTCCTGTGGGAGCAACTAGGGGTTTCCAATCGCACTGATGCCTTGGAAAGGGAGTGACTATGGGTAAAACACATGGAAAAGTTAGGTTGGATGACAGTATGGAAACCTAGAGGGGTTTGTTTACCCTTGGAGGGTCTTGTGGCACCTAAGGGAAATCATTAAGGTTTGTTTGTCAACTTCATTTCCTTAAGGTCACCTAAGAGGTTGAGTCTGGTCACAAATGCCCCTCAACTCATGTTTATCATGGTCAAGCCACTGAAAGTGGGTAAATTTGAGGGGCGTTGTACATTACAGGTGGTATCAGAGCATGGTTTCACTCCCTTTGGGGTAAATTTTGATATCACCATGACCTTGACAGCATGAGGTTATTTTCGTCATGCATGGGATCAGGGTATATTGTTAGTATGGCCATGCATGATGGTATATGTTGATATGTTGATTATCTAGATATTTTTATGATTATACATGTACATGAAAATGTGGATTGATCTCTTACATGAGATAAGACTCCCCTGAATAGCAATAAGATATAGATTTTATTTTGGTATCTATTTATTTTTCTAACATCATATACTTTTAGGTGTTGGGTGTGGAGCCTGATTATCTTGTTTATTTTGTATCACAATGTTGGAACCTTGTACTTTAATAGGGTGGAAATTCCGCTCGTAATTAAACATTGCCTAGGGGGTCTGGGGGGGGCAATTACAACTTTATGGAGCCCCCCCTTGGCGAAGGGTTTCGGGGGTAGCACCCCCGAAGCTAAAAACAGATGTAAAATTGCCTTGTAAAAGTATAGTAATTTCTAGTCAATCTGGGATGTTCATTAAGAGGATGATCTGACGGTAGAAGTTTTGTTTAGTTTATGGTTTTTTGACCTAGAAGGCAACCCCTCGCTTGTATGAGGGCATTTTTGAATTGCATCTATGTATTGTATGTGTATTCTCAAAGCGAGAAATGGATAGGGAGACTATGAGAGAGAACAGAGGATATTACAACGGATCTGTTGTAGGTTGTGTCCCTTCATTTTGCTGGATAATAGAAAGGAGGGACTGGCTGTTCGGGGTGGACATAGCCCAAACTGGGTTAACCACGTATATCTGTGTCTCTCTGGTTTTATGTGTTTTGTGTGCTTGTGTTTTCTGCATATTTTATGTGTTTCATTGCTCTGTAATATATAATTTTCTAACATTATGAATAAGAAAATCAAGGATTACAATAAAAATGGTAGACTATAGTTCCCTTGACTCTCCCTACAGATTAGTTGGGGAAAAAGGAGATGAGTATTCTCCTGGTGTGGTAGATACATTGATGATCTTGAGGGCAGAGATCTTAATTTGTAAGGAAGATAATGAAAAGTTTGTTGACGCTCTAGAAAGACTTGCAAGGGCTTGGAAAATTATATAAATGTTAATGTGGTGATTCTTCGAAGCTTGTCAGAGTTTCAAAAAAAAGGATAGATGAGGACCAGTCAAGAGAAGGAAGACAATACTAATGGAGCCTATGGTAGCAGGTCTCAGTCTAGACACAAGTTGGATAGAGGGGACACAGTTATAAGTGGAAGATAATTGGACACACCTAACATGAGGAGTGGTATGTATGATAATATTTCTAGTTTCTCTTCTAGGAAACATAATCATAGTTGTCACTGTCGTCATCCTTATAGGAGGGGTGAGTAATTTCCTAAGGAGTTAAAGAAATTTAAGACACCTACATTTGATAGAGAGATGAAGATGTCAGAAGATGCAGAGGCATGGTTTCTTGGGGTGAAGAAATTCTAGATTGCATAGTTATATACAGAACATGAAATCCAAGATAGCCACTTTCAGTCTTAAAGGGAAAGCTTATATCTAGTGGGAGGATGTGAATAATGTTAAAGGTATTAGAGAGGATGACTTGACTTGGGATGAGTTTAAGAGGCTCTTTAAGAAGAATTACCTATCGTAGAGGTACTATGATGTCATAGCTAAGGCGTTTTATGAGTTGTAGATGGGTTCCATGATAGATTATGAGTATACTAGAAGTTTGTTGGAGTTGTTGAGATATTTTCCATACCTCAAGGAGGAGAATGCCAAGGTTTAGAGATTCATCAGTGGGCTACCAGTAGCATACAGATACTGGATTGAGTTTTATGAGCCTAGATTTCTAGAAGAAACCATTTGAAATCTAAAGCATTGTTATGAGCATTCAAAACTCAAAGTTGAGCCTAAGCATGATTTGAAAGGAAATGAGAAAGCTAAAGGAAGATGGCCACCAAAGCGGGTAAGGCCTAAAGATGTATGTGAGAAGGAAAATGTGGTTCCTTACAATACTTTCAGTACATTTGAGAAGGGACAACGATCGCAGCTAGGGGAGAACCATATTAGAGGTGATGGTAGAGAACCATTGCAATGTTGGATATGTGGCAAGGATCATCGCAATAGGTATTGTCCATTGTATCAGGGTGGTAGACCCTAGAACTATAGTGCACATGAGGCATAGAAAGTTGGGGATGTTGGTCATAGCATTCCTTAGAATTATGTAGTTGTCGAAAACAGGAAGGAAGATCACCAGGAATCTATCATTGAGATGGACGGTAAACTTTGTGATGAAGATATTTATATTTTTATTGATCTTGGATCTAATTATAGTTATGTTATTATTGGCCTCGTGAATAAGTGTGGCTTGAGAAAATAAGTGCGTACAGAATATTGGCTGGTTTAGTTGGCTATAGCTACGAAGAAGAGAGTTCCCCATTGGATAAGAGCTTGTGCATTTGAGTTAAATCATATGCCTATAGTAGCACATTTGAATTTATTTCCATTGGGATCGTATAGCATGATTTTGGGTAGGGATTGTTTGTACCTTCACAAGAACAAAATAGATTGTTATGACAAGGTCATTGAGTGTCTGGATGATAATGGAAAAAAGAGAAATTTTCAAGGAAAGAAGAAGCCTACGTCAGTGAGGATCGTTGCCGCTATGTAGGCTAAATGCAGTTGCAAAAAAGGTTGTATGATGCTTGTAGTGCATTTTTCCAATGACAAGGGTGGATGGTGAGGATGAATAAATCTTCCAAAGGTATCTTGTATTGTAGAAATTTCAAGATGTGTTTCCAATAGAGATTCCAGAGTTACCTCCTTACAGGTAAGTGGAATTTTCTATTGAGTTGGTACCAGGGGCAGCACTAGTGTCAAATGAACCTTACAGGATGAACATGCGAGAGTTAGTATAGTTGAAGTTGTAGCTGAAGGAAATTCTTGAAAATGGATGCATTAGGTCGAGTTTTTTTTGTAAATAATAAGGATGGAACTCCCAAGTTATGCATTTATTACAGCTAGCTGAACAAAGTGACGATAAAGAACAATTATTCATTGTCGTAGATTAATGATGTATTTGATCAGTTAAAGGGAGAAACAATTCTCTCTAATATCGACTTGAGATTAGGATATCATCAGGTACACGTCAAAGAAGAGGATGTCTACAAGTCCACCTTCAGGACTAGGTATGGGCATTATGAGTTTTTTGTAGTTCCATTTGGTTTGACTAATGACCTAGCTACATTTATGTGTTTGATGAATAGTGTGCTGTGTCCTTATCTAGACAAGTTTGTTCTTGTACTCATTGATGACATCTTGGTATATGTTAGAAATACTGAGAGAAGGGGGTGAATCAGTATTCCTTTCAATTAGTATTATTATTAATCTTTCAGAGCATTAATTAATATTCAATTATTACAGTGTTTGTACATTGATAACAGTAAACAAAAGGAGCACAACTACACACAGTTTTTAAGGTGGAAACCTTCTTCAGGACAAAAACCACCTGAATTATTTTCTAATAATCCTTTAATATTAAAATCCATTTGAAAATAAAACTCAAACTTCCTAGAATCTAGAAAATCATTCTTCTCTAGCTCCCACTGGATGGATGCTCCAACACCCGAGATTCTTCAATAGTCGACTGAACGGATGCCCCAACACAAAATGAGCTAAAACTCACCTTAGCACCACCCTACCACCCTATAGAAGAATAAAAGAATAATGGACTCCTGTACCAGGGAAAATGGTCGACTTTACAATGATATAGAATGATGTAGAACAAGAAGATACACTAGACCATAAACCCAACTATGACACAACCACCTAATGACGATCCTAGACCTCCTGAAACTGCCTCTTCAACTCTTGGTAGATAGACACTAGTACAATTTTTAGAATTATGCATTTACAATGACTTAGTATAATGATACCTTTACAATGACTGTATGCAATGCTGGCCACTTGAAGACTTCATGTGTTCAATTTCTTGTTGTTGTTCTACACCTTGATTTCTACTCTTTTCACGCTACCCTCTTCCGCACCTTTCTTTGCTTTGCTGCCTTAGAAATTTTGGTCCTTTGCAACCCTTGACAACACATGATCTATAGTTTTTCTTGCCTTCTAGGAGCTCGATATTGAATCTGGCATATCTTTGTTATTTTAGATCCCAAAAATGTGATTTTCTATCCTATAGTAGTCCTTTGAGTCTTATTTCTAATGCCACATGTCTTACCCAACTTGGATTCTTCAAGACAAAGTTATGCCCAGTCTCTCACAATGACCTAATTATGGATTGGTTTAGTAGAGCGAACTTCTATGACATACCACATGTCCTTGTTTATTTATTCAAATCTTAAATTGATACAATGAAAAATAAATTTTGTGCACTATCCACCACTTTTTACATAATTCCAATCCAATACTTAGAGATTTTCCCAAGGTCACTTCTTTCAGATGAAGTTCGGGAACCTACAAAAACACTGACTTTTATAGAACATATCTCCGAAAATATTGCGCACCTTGATCTGAAACTTTTACAGGAGATTCCTCAGGATTTTGGCTTCACCTCATAAAAATTTTAGCTTCTGAACCTTTGCAGGAAAAACGTTATAGTACAAATTCCATGATTGCCTATTTCAGGTAGCGAAATCCCTACATGAGGAGGATATGAGGATCACAATTTATATAAATGTTAGGTTGAGAGGGACTTCAACAAGTGAATGTGGGAGAGACTTTAGGAGATCAAAAATTATTAATTATTTACTTTTCAATGACCCATGCCACAACCCCATGGGGTTTAGCCCACTAACTGGGGTTACAAACTTCAAACATGAATATCTCTCAAACCGAGAACAATGACATGACATTCCATATATCAACGAAAACATCTCGACAAGTAAAAACCATAAAAATTATTCTTGACCCATAATATAGTAATTTAGTAGTTCAAACTTCCCATGAAATATTGGGGTAGGCCCTGGTGTTGCTTGAGTTGGCATCAATGACAACCAATGATCAACAGTCTCCCCCTTTGGCATTGATGGAAACACAAGTACTCCCCCTGTGATCATGACACCTCTTCCTGCAACATTATCTCCCCCTTTGACATCAATGGCAAAGGGTAACTCCCCCTGACACACAACCATCCTGCTGACATGTACACACTTCCACTCCCCCTGTATATTCTAAATAAGGAAAATTTAACGAGAAATTGGGAGAATCCCAAGCTTCTGGTGAAGATATTCAAATGCTTCAGGAGGTAAAGGTTTAGTGAAGATATCAACGATTTTTTCTTTTCTACCAACATACTCAAGTTTGATATTGTTTTCAGCGACTTGTTCTCTAACAAAATGATATTTGATCGTAATGTGCTTTGTTTTTGAATGCATGACATGATTCTTGGAGATGTTGATGGCATTGGTTTTGTCACAGAATATGGGAATAGGTTCAATTAATTGTACTTGAATATCTTTCAAAGTTTATTTCATCCAAAGGACTTGAGTACAGCATCTTGTCAATGCAATGTATTCTGCTTCCGTTGTAGATAACAAGATTGAGGTTTTATTTTTCTCAACCATGATACGAGAAAACCACCTAGATAGAATGCTTCTCCACTAGTACTCTTATGATCATCAATGCTTCCTGCCAATCTGCATCTTTAAAGGCTTGAATAATGAGATTGTTACCATTGGGATACCACAAGCCATATTCTTTTGTGCCCTTTAGATATCGAAGAATTATTTTTATGGCAATAATATGTGATTATTTTGGTGGTACTTGGAATCTTGCTACTTGTCCAACAGCTTGCATAACATCTGGCCGAGAAGCTATTACATATATAAGATTTCCAATCATAGATGTGTACAACCTCTGATCCACATCTTTAGATGAGTCATCTATGCTCAATTTTCAGCCTGTTACCATCAAAGTAAGGACGGGTTTGCAATCTTCCATTTTGAATTTCTTGAGCATTTACTTTATGTACTTGGCTTGACATATAAATATTCCTTTCTCCTGCTGAGACATTTGAAGCCCTACGAACTATGTTAGCTCATGAAGTAAAGACATCTCAAACTCACTTTACATATTTGTAGAAAATTTCTTACTTAGTTGATCATCATTGCTACCAAATATTATATCATCGACATATACCTCAATGATTATTAAATTATCTTTATCTATTTGTACATAAATATTTCTATCAACAATACCTTTCTTGAACCCTTGTTGACATAGATATCCATCAAGACGAGAATACCATGCTTTGGGAGCCTGCTTGAGACCATATAGAGTCTTCTTTAACCTATAAACATAGTCTTATTTTTCTGATAGTAGAAAACCTTCAGGCTGTTCGATGTAAACCTCTTCTTCTAATTCACTATTCATAAATGCTGACTTAACATCCAATTGGTAGACTCTATTTTTTCTTGAACATGCATAGGAAAGAAATAATCAGATGGCTTCCATTCTGGCAATTGGTGCAAATGTTTTGTCGAAATCAATTCCTTCCACTTATGCATAGCCTTTGCAAACCAATATTGCTTTGTTTCTGGTAACATGTCCATCTTCATTAAATTTGTTCCTAAATACCCATTTAGTCCCAATGAAAGTTTTATCTTTTGGTCATGGAACTGATTCCTAGGTGTTATTCTTCTTGATTTGATCCATTTCTTCATTCATAGCTGCTACCCAATGTTAATTTTGGTTCGCTTCCTCAAAACTACTAGGCTCAAAGGTTGCTAGAAAAGCAATGTGAACTTGTTGTGATGAACAAAGCCGTCGACCTTCATTTATGTCACCAATGATTTGATTTGATGGATGGTTCTTTTGAATCCATTATTTTGTTCTCTTTGGAGGAGCTTCTTGTTGTTGTTCTGGTATATCTTGATGATCATTATTTACTTCTTCCTGGTTAATAGATGCTTCTCGTTCTAGAATTTTCTCTGTGTCTTTTTCAGCCTTTGTCTCAAGTTTCAAAGATTCTAGATCCTCATCATTATTCGTTCGAAAACCATCTTCGTCAAATGTAACATTTATGCTCTCCACTATCCATTTTTGTATTATATTATAGAATTTATCGGCGTTTATTTTGCGTGAGTAACCAACAAAGATACCTTCATCAACATGTGATTCAAAATTACCGAAATTTTGATCTTCCCTTTTGATAACATTTTCTTTTGAAGATTCTAAAATATTTTACATTAGCTGGTTTTCCTTTCCATAATTCATAAGGGGTCTTGTTGCAATTATTTCTGAGAAGACTTCAGTTGATAATGAAGACTGTCATATCAATTGCTTGAACCCAAAATTTTTCATCCAATTTTGAGTCCTTCAACATTGTTCTACCCATTTCCTGTATGGTTCTATTCTTTCTTTTAGCAAATCCATTTTTCTAAGGTGTTCGTGATGTTGAAAATTGTCTTTTTATTCCATTTTTGTCACAGTATTGCTAAAATAATTTGGAAGTGAATTCTCCGCCACTATCTGATCTTAGACACTTTATTTTCAAATCAATTTCATTTTCGGCCAACTCCTTATAGATCTTAAAGCACTCAAATGCTTCAAATTTTCCCTTTAGGAAACTGGCAGTTGTCATCTTGGTATAGTTATCTATCATTAACATGAAATATAATTCTCCATCTAATCCTTTTGTTCTCACAAGAACACATAGATTAGTATGTATCAATTCCAATGGATGTGATTCAAAGTGTTATTTTGTTTTAAATTGGACTTTTGTCTACTTTCCGTGCCGACACGCCTCACTAGTGTGTTGGAAGGTTTTGATATTTTAAGCATTTCTTGTACTGCTTCCTTTTTGCTTATCTTGACATGATTTCCAAAGTTTATGTGACCCATTAATTTGTGCCATAACCATCTTTCATATTATTTGGGAACATATATTTGTGCTTCATCCATAACATATATGTCGTTTGGAGCTCGACCTGTTGTAGCCAGAATTATACCATACCTCCCTTTCTTGATTTCACATTTTGTGGAGTTGAATAGCATTGTGTGTCCTTTATCACACATTTGTCCAAAACTAAGAAGATTTTGATTCATGTTTTCAACCAATAGAACATTCTTGGCCAGAACATCTTTGCTTCTGAGAGTGACGGTACCTAATCCTATAACATTTGAAGATCCATCATTTCCAAAGGATATGTTTCCATCCTTCTTCTCTTTCAGAGATACAAATTTATTTCTATCTCCAGTCATATGCAATGACAAACCGCTATCAACATATTACACATCTTTGTTGTTTTGAGCCTTGAGAGCAAGAGCACAATTATCATTCTTCTTCTTCTTCCATGTTCATTCGTTTGTGGCTTCGAATATTCTTCTGGAGGATTTTCAGTTCTACAGTCTCTAGCTATGTGTCCAAAGTTCTAACATTGGTAACATTCCATATTATTTCTTAAATTTTCAAATCTATTGATGTTTCGTTGAGCCCTCGAAGGTTCATATTTGAAGGATCTCCTGGAATTGTATTGGTTCCTAGGGTACGTGTGACATTCTACAACTTTATGACCAAATTTTCCACATGAATAACAATAGCCATGAAACATATGTTGGTACCTGGATGGAAATATTCATCGAGGAATTGTCTTCCGAGGATGTTTTTGTGAATCTTGTCCAATGAAGTCTACATGCATGTCAGATCTCATAGGTTCATTGTATTTTGTTGTAGAATTTTTAGCTTCTTATTCTTTGCAACCAAGGTCAATTTTGTCCTTGTAATATCATTGATTGTTGATGAGTTCTTCTAATTCCCTTGAGTTGTTGGCATAGTTTTGGATAGTTTTTCCCTTCTTCAATTCCTTACGTAGTGAGACTACTTTGGCTTCTAATGCTTCCCTTCTTGGTTGCTTTCTTCCAACTTCTTTTGAAGTGACTCTTCAATACATTTGTGTTCTTCAACTTCAATTTTGAGACCTTGAACTTGTTATTCAAGAGTATTGGAATGGATCTTCTCAGCCTTGAGCTCTTTTATAAGCTTGATTTCCTCCTTAGAAAATTCTTCTATGGCCAACCCTTCTTCTTCGTTGTTTGATACCTCTTGTTTAATGTGCTTGGCCATAAACAATACTCTCTCATTGGCTTCTTCTTCGTTGTCATTGTCTTCATCAGATGATGAGTTATCTTCTTTAGAGAGAAAGTTCCTTTTAAATCCTTTCTTTTTTCTTTGCTTGTTGAATTTCTTAAAGAATTTCTTTTCTTTTGAGTTTCCATCACTTCTATTCAGACATTTTTCTACAAAATGCCCAACCTCACCACAGGCGAAACATATCAATGGAATTTTACCTTTGAATTTTCCCTCACTAATTTTTAGTTTTCTCGTAAAGTAAGCATATTCTTCATCTAAAATACCTTCTTCATCATCTCCCTCTTCTTCACATTTGCAAGTGCATGCCTTTTCAGTTGAAGATTGTTTGTTCTTATTGGTTTGCTTAGATGCAATGAACATAGTTTCTAGATGTGAAGTACCCTCTTCTTCATCAAGTCTCATTTCATATGCTATGAGAACTCCATGTAATTCTTATTTTTTGAGTTTTTCCATATTTTCACTGTATTCTAAGACCGATACCTTTGGGTTGAATCTCCTTGGTAAAGTTCTAAGAATATTTCATATAATAGTATTCTTGTCAACTGGCTCTCCCAATCCTTCCAGAGTGTTGGTTATTTCATCAACATATTGGAAGTAAGCAGCAATGTTTCCATCTTCTTTCATTTTTAGTTTCTCAATTTTTTCTCTAAGATTTGAAGCTTTGCTTCTTTGACATTTGAGTCACCTGCATATATATTCTCAAGCTTGTCCCATACATTTTTGGCAGGTTTACAACCCAGCACCTTATGATAAGCAGATTTAATAAGTCCACTAATAATAATATTATTTTCTTTTGCATCATTTACCAAATTCGTCTTACCTTGTTCATCCATGGTTGGTGTAAAGCCATTTTGAACAGTGTCCCATGCTTCATAACCTTGCGCCAAGAGATAGACCTCCATTATTCCTTTCTAGAGTGCATAATTATTTTCATTGAACAAAGGTACACCATTCTTGGTATGCTCCATGACCTCCTTCAAGCTGTTAAACTGATATTGAAAGAACCAAGCTCTGATACCAATTGTTGGAAATACTCAGAGGGGGGAGGTGAATCAATATATTCGTTTCAATTAGTAGTATTATTAATCTTTCATAGAATTAGTTAATCTTCAATTATTATCAGTGTTTGTACAATGATAACCATAAAAAAAGGAACACAACTTCACACATTTTTTAAGGTGAAAACCCTCTCCGGTACAAAAACCACATGAATTATTTTCTAATAATTCTTTAATATTCAACTCCAATTGAAAATAAAGCTCCAACTTCCTAGAATCTAGAAAATCATTCCTCTCTAGCTCCCACTGGATGGATGCTCCAATGCCCAATATTCTTCAGTAGTCAACTGAACGGATGCCCTAACATCCAATGAGCTACAACTCACCCTAGCACCACCCTACCACCCTAAAGTTTTGATAGGCATGAACCTGTTAGTGACTTCATGCACCAACCTAGCACCACCCTACCACCCTATAGAAGAATAAAAAAAGAATGGACTCCTGTAACAGGGAAAATGGTCCACTTTACAATTATATAAAATGTTTTAGAACAAGAAGATACACTATACCATAAGCCCAACTATGACACAACCACCTAATGACGATCCTAGACCTCTTGACACTGCCTTTTCAACTGTTGGCCAATAGACACTTGTAAAATTTTTACAGTGATGCATTTATAATGACTTAGTACAATGATACCTTTACAATGACTGTATGTAGTGCTGCCCACTTGAAGACTTCATGTGGTGAACTTATTCCTGTGATTTTGCACCTTGATTGCTACTCTTGTCATGCTACCCTCTAGTGTACCTTGCTTTTATTTGCCTCCCTAGAAATTCTGGTCCTTTGCAGCCCTTGACAACACATGATCTAGATTTCTTCTTGCCTTCTAGGAGTTGGATATTGAATCTGGTGCATCTCTATTATTTTAAATCCCCAATATGTGATTTTTAGTCCTGTAGTAGTCCTATGAGTCTTATTTCCAATGCCACATGTTCGACACATTTTTTATTCTTCGAGGAAAAGTTACACCCAATCTCTCACAATGGACTAATTATGGATTGGTTCAGTAGAGCGAAATTGTACGGCATGCCACATGTCCCTGTTTCTTCATTCGGATCCTAAATTGATACAAGGAAAACTATAGTCTATGAAATATCCACCACGTTTTACAGAATTCCAATCCCATACTCAGAGAGAGAGTTACGATGATTTTCCCAAGGTCACTTCTTTGAGATGAAGTTCAGGAGCTTGACAAAACACTAACTTCCACAAATCATATCTCTGAAAATGTTGTGTACCTTGATCTCAAATTTTTATAGGAACTTCCTCAGTATCTCTACTTCGCCTCATAAACAATTCATCTTTTGAACCTTCGAAAGAAAAAAATTTATAGTGGAAATTCCACGATGACCTATTTCAAGTAGAGAAATCCCTACATGAGGAGGATATGAGGATCACAATTTATATAAATTCTTAGATTAAGAGGGAATTCAACAAGTGAATGTGGGAGGGATTTTAGGAGCTTAAAAATTATTAGCTGTTTACTTTTTAGTGACCCATTCCACAACCCCATGGGGTTTTAGCCCACTAACTGGGGTTACAAACTTCAAACATGAATATCTCTCAAACCATGAAGAATTACATGGTGTGCCATATATCAACGGAAAAAACTCAACAAGTAGAAACCATCAAAGATATTATTGACCTAGAATAAGTAATTTTGTAGGTCCAAATTCCCATGAAATATCGGGGTAGGCCCTGGTGCTGCTTGTGTTGACATCAATGACAATTACTGAACAACAGTATATTCTAATAATGAGGAAGAGCATGCCAAGTATTTAACAATGGTGTTGAGATTGCTAAGAGAGAATCAGTTATATGTTAAGCTTAGCAAGTGCAGTTTCTTCTAAACAGAGGTACACTACTTAGGACATGTTTCTTCCAAGGAAGGCATACCAGTAGATCTAGAAAATATAGTAGTTGTCATGGAGTGGGAAGCTCCTAAGAATGTGGAGGAAGTCATATAATTTATTGGATTATCAGGTTACTACAGGGGATTCATCGGGTACTTCTCATGCATTTAATATCCTATTACATCTTTACAGAGGAAAGGTAAGAAGTTTGAATGGATAGAAGAATGTGTAGCTATTTTTGAGCCATTGAAGTAGTTGTTGACCAATGCTCCAGTTCTTAATATTGTAGATTCGAATAAAGAATTTATGGTGTGTGCATATGTTTGTAATATAGGACTTGGTGGAGTCCTTATATATGATGGATAGTCGGTATGCTATGAGTCTAGGAAACTGAATGAGCATGAACATAAATACGTGACTTATTATCTTGAGTTGCAAGCTATAATTTATTCACGCATTGAAAATATGGAGGCGCTATCATCTTGGCAGGAGATTTATATTGTGGATCAATAATAGTGGATTGATATATTTGTTTGACCAACCGAATTAGAATGCCGGGAAAGCTAGATGGTTGGCCACCCTTAATGTGTTTTACTTTGAGATTAGATACATTAAGGGCAAGGAGAACACAGTTTTATATGCTCTCAGTAGGAAAGTACAGGTGAACCATATAGCAGCTATGAGTTCCTATGGGACATACTTATAGGATCACATCTTACAGGTAGGACAACATGATAATGGGTATGTGGAGCTCAGGCACAGGTTACACCAGAGTATAAGTACAGGTGCAGGTGATCAGGATGCAAACTATCATCACATGATGGATGGTTTGGTGAGATTTAGGGACAGGATCAATGTGTTGGATGACAGTGAGTTCAAGAATATTATCCTGAGGGGATTTCATGTCAATCCATACTTTGGTCACCTAGGATATTAGAATATATTGATGGCAATGAATAAGTTCTACTATTGGCCAAATCTAAAGAGGGATGTGGTAGATTTTGTGGCTAGATGTTTTGATTATCTGTGGGTGAAGGAAAAATGTAAGCATCCAAGTGGTCTACGATAACTTATCCCAATTCCAGAATGGAAATGGAAGTTCATTTCCAAGGATTTTATTACATGTCTTCAGAGGAGAGTGATGCAGCATGATTCTATCATGGTTTTTGTCGACAGGTTGAACAAGGTGGTTCACTTCATTCCAGTGAAGACTACATATTTAGATAGTGAGGTGGTAGAAGTCTTCAATGGGGAGATTGTGAGATTACATGGTGTTCGAAGAAGATTTTGTTAGAAAGGGATGCTAAGTTCACTTCCAAGTTTTTGAAGGATTTTTTTGTAGGTTTGGGGACATAGTTGGCGTTC
Source organism: Pinus albicaulis (assembly GCA_034641835.2). NCBI lineage: Eukaryota > Viridiplantae > Streptophyta > Pinopsida > Pinales > Pinaceae > Pinus > Pinus albicaulis. The sequence goes on along the minus strand of CM076575.1, from coordinate 609,635,002 downwards.
AGTATAGCTTATCACTCACAGAAAGATGTATAGACAGAGAGGGTCAATAGGATCTTAGAGGACATGTTGAGGATGTATGCAATGCACCAGTAGATGAAATGGGAGGAGTACCTTCCATTGATTCATTTTTCATATAAAAATATTTATTGGGAGTCCCTAAGGATGATTCATTTTGAGGCACTGTATTGGTAGAGTTGTAATACTCCCATTAGCTGGAGTGATTCAATGAACAGGGTACTTATTGGACCAGACATGTTGGCAGAAATGGAACAGGAGATGTAGTTTATAAAGAAGAATCTAAAGGTAGAATAACATAGGAAAAAATATTATGTAGACTAGCACAAGGAGTTTAAGGAGTTTTGGGTCGGAGAGCATGTATATTTTTGCATAAAACCCAAGAACAACTCCTTCGGGACTAGATCATGTTCCAAGTTGGCACCATGGTATTTGTTAGTGTAAAATATTATTGAGGGTGTACGCAAATAACCAACTTTAGCTATGAGTGATGACTAGACCTAAAAACAAAAATGTCTATGTAACTCTTTAGATCTGCAATAGAAAATGTGAATAAATCTTGCAAAAATCCAGATCTATGCAGCAAAAGTTGTTAAACGACAAAGTGAAATAGTAACTGATGCAAAAATAACTCCAGATAACTAATGGACAAGACAAGTTTAAAGAATGATTTTTATATTATGTAACACCTGGTGAAGGAAACAAGTAAATGTTACTAGTCCCCCTCAATGGGATGGGTTCTTGGCTGTCCTCAAAGCTTCAACTTCGTCAGTCTCTCTCTCTCTCTCTCTCTCTCTCTCTCTCTCTCTCTCTCTCTCTCTCTCTCTCTCTCTCTCTCTCTCTCTCTCTCTCAATGATGTAGAAAACCCAAATATGTGACGAACTCAAGTGGGTGCTCAAATGGAAAAATAAAATTATAGCGATAATGAGAATGATAAAAGTGAAGAATGAATGGAAAAACCCTCCTATTTACAACAAAATATTGAGTTATCCTCGATAATGGAGAATAATTAAATATTATTAAAAAATATCTAGATCTAACCTCTTGGAATATTTTATTATATTTTTTTGGAGGAAAAATGATTTGAAAATGGGTGGATAACTTGAAATTCTATTGCGCAAGCACCTTCCACTCAGTTAAACAAATAAGATCTAGCTTATACATGACTATGCAGAAATCATTACTTGAAAATAGGTGTATGTTTTTTAATTGCTTAAGCTCTTTAAGACCATTTTTTTTTGTTGATATTAAACATGTGAAAAAACCATATAATTCAGCAAATAAGCATCAACACATAACAACAAATTTAATATAGGAGTTCACCCTAATATCGTAGGCTACGTCTCCTTGAGCTTTTGTCAACTGACTTGGCTCTTTAGGATTATGATGTGAAATTTATTTCACAAGTAAATAACTCAACTCTAATGGCTATATAAACTGAACCATTTGTATTAGAACATCATCATACCCCTAATCATGGCTGTCATCACTTTGAAGAAATATATAGGTCCCCTTAAACTTGATTTTTGTTGTCAGTGCCTTAAGCTTCCCTGAACTTCTTTGTGGCACAAACCCTTTAAGAAATCATTTTTTGTCCCGGAAACATCACCTAATATCTCCAGCACACATCATACCTCCAAAATAGACTGATCATTTTCTCAAAATGAGCACTGGCTCCCGAATCTAGGCCTCCATCCACTGATGGCCCTAGGTTGCCTAAAAATTCCCTGTGGATATTAGACCTTCATAAGTCTTGAAATGGATATAAAAATCATTTCATTGGATTCAAAATTTCCAAAATAGTCATAATAGACTATTCACTTGCAGAAATTGGCCTCCAAATGATCTGGTTTTGCCTCCAACACCTGGTGGTAGCCCCGCTCCAGGGTCACTGAAAACTTCTCTGAAAAATATCAAATTTTATAAGTCCTAAAAATCTTCTACAAAATCCATCAATGGATTCAAAAGTATCAATAAAGTCAGAAATTACTATTTTTTTTCCTGAGAATGGATATTAGTTGCTCTGGATAGGCCTTCTTCTCCTGTTGGCACTTGATGGCCCCTATAACTTCTCTGAAGAATATAGGCCTTCAAAGTTCCCCTACAGGCTCTAAAAACCACACCATTAGTTCCAAAATAACTGAAACATCCAAAATTGACTATTTGATTTTTGATAAAGGCCTCTAGCTGCCCTGGCTAGGCCTCAAACTACTGCTGGCAAGTTTTTGAAGGTGACAAACAGATTGAAGATTTCCTGCAATCCATAAATGTGTTTGAGATGCCAAATTCAGACTCATATCATGAGTAACACTACTCTACCGAGGAACAAACATCCAAAAAAGATCCCCCTTATGATGCTGATATAAATCTGTTAGCAAAAGATGACCCACATAAGACAAATATGTGTGAAGATCCAGAAAAAGAAGACTTTGAAGTGCTGCAGTTCAGAGATAATACCTTGCCAAAAGGACTTGTCCCTCTTGAAGAAATTTTTTATTTTAATGATGTTTCTAAGAAGCCAAAGATGGAATCCACTAAAGCAAATGTAGAAGAGTGAAATATAGGCAGCGAGCAAGATCCAAAAATGATAAAATTGTCCAAGACACTGCCAGCACATATAAAACAGAAACATACTGAGCTTTTCAAATAATTCAGTGATGTGTTTTCTTGGAGCTATGAAGACCTGAAGTCATATGATACTAATATCATTCAGCACAAGATTATTCTCAAACAAAACCAGAAGCCCTTTAAACAGAAATTACACAGAATAAATCCTCTCCAACTGCCACTGGTTGAGAAAGAAATAAAGAAAATGTATGATGTTGGAATAATAGTCCCACTCAGGTACTCATAATGGGTTTTGAATCTTGTATCTGTGAGGAAGAAGACATGAGAAATCAAGCTCTGCATAGACTTCATAAATTTAAACAAAGCATCCCTAAAAGATAACTACCCTTGACTAGAAATGGATGACATATTACAAAGGGTAGTAGGCTCCGAAAAGATATCTCTGCTTGATGGATTTTCAGGGTATAATCAAGTGCTGGTACATCCAGATGATCAACACAAGACAACTTTCACTACTCCTTGGGGCACCTTCATGTATGTTAAAATGCATTTTAGGTTAATGAATGTAGGAGCCACTTTACAAAGAGCAATGGATATTTCTTTTCAAAAGAAATAGGTTACTTCATTGTGATATATCTTGATGACATCACAGTCTATTCAAAAACTAATGATGAATGTCTATCCCATTTGAGAAAGGTATTTGAGAAATGCAGAAAGTATAGCCTGTCCTTGAACCCCAAGAAAACTTTGTTTGGCCTTCAAGAAGGGAACCTTTTAGGCCACATCATATCTAAAGAAGGGTTAAAGATTGACCCAAAGAGGATTGAAGGAATATTGTAAATTCGTCACCCAAGAAACATCAAAGAGCTGCAATCTTTCATTGCAAAGATAAATTTCTTAAGAAGGTTCATAAAAAAACTTGCAGAACTCCTAAGAAACATTACTAACATGCTCAAAATAGAAATAGGATTCAAATGGACCATATAAGAAAACCAATATTTTGACTTGATGAAGCAAGCTCTTACCCAAACACCTGTTCTAATCAGCCCTGACTTCACCAAATATTTTTTCATTTTCTCCTTTGCATTAGAACACACAGTTGCTGCTGCCTTATTAAAAAAAAATATAGAAGGACAAGAGCAACCCATAGCATTATTTAGCCAAGCATTAACAGATGCACCTCTGAAATATAATATCATGGAAAAGTAGGCTTTTGCCTTGGTCAAAGCACTAAAATATTTCAGATTCTACATTCTACATTCACACATCATTCCATTTGTGCCTCACACAGTGGTTAAAGACATATTGACACAAGATCCTGATGGAAAAAGAGGAAAGTGGATAATTGTCATCTTATAATATGATCTGGAAATAAAAACCACCAATTTGATCAAGGGACAAGGACTGGCTAAACTAATGGCTGAAACAAATTTTCAAGCACTAGACATCAATATGATTCACTCATTGGATGAACAAGAGGAGCTGACGACTCCACCTATTGAGGAGGCATTCCTAAACTCTCCCTGGTATGTTGATATACTGTATGTGATTTTTAATCTGAATGTTCCTCCTAGTTTGTCCAAAACAAAGGCCAGATTCCGAAACTAAAGGTTGTAAGTTTATACATTCTAGACAAAGTTTTATATTGGAAAAACTATGGTGGTGCATTGTTTAAATGTTTGCCTGAAGAATATGCTGATAGGATTATGCATGAATTCCATGAAGGAGAATGTGGAGGTCACCTCTATTAGAAAACAACTATTAAAAAAATCCTTAGGGATGGTTTCTATTGGCCCACCCTCTTTCAAGACATCCAAAAAATGGTAGTTTCCTGTCATAAATGCCAAATCTTTGAGGGAAAAAGAAATTTGTTTCCTTTTCCATTACAGCCAATCTCTATTGAAGCTCCTTTTCAATAGTGGGGTCTAGATTTCATTGGAGAAATCCACCCTTCCTCCTCTACCTAGCATAAATGGACCCTTACTGCAATTGACTATTTTATAAAGTGGATAGAACCCATTCGTTCCGAGAGTGCCATAAACTCAGTAATTATCAGATTTCTTGAAAATAACCTTCTGTCTAGGTTTGGTTGTCCTAGGAAAATCATCACTGACAATGTTGCTGCTTTTAAATTGAAGAAAATGGTGGAATTCTACCACAGATATAATATTACTTTGTGACATTCTACAGCTTATTACCCTCAAGGTAATGGGTTGGCTGAATCCTCAAATAAAATTTTGGTGAAAATCATTAAAAAGTTGCTGGAGGAAAACAATAAATCATGGCATAGCAAATTGGTACATGCACTATGGGCAGACAGGCTAACAAACAAGAAATAAATTGGCATGTCTCCCTATCAGCTAGTCTATGGAACAAATGAAATATTCAAGACAGCCTTGGTGGTTCCAGTAATGAAGCTCATTCAAGAGGTGCAGTCTGAAGAAAATGACATACAAAGGATAATAGACCAGACTGTTCAGCTGTAGCAAACGAGAGAAGGAGTATACAACATAACACAACTAGTACAAGAAAATATGAAGAAAATATTTGACAAAAGGACAAAAGCAAATGATTTCAACATGGGAGACAAAGTGCTGAAGTGGGATTCTAGAAGAGAGGACAAAGGAAAGCATAGAAAATTTGATAATATTTTGGAAGGGTCCATACACCATTCATTCTGCAAGAGGTAATAATGCATTTTTCCTGCAAAAAATGGATGGAACGGAATTGTTTGGAAGTCCTATCAATGGCAGGATGCTGAAGAATTATTTCACTTGAGAATATTAGTTTTAAGTTTTTCATTGTATATAACATTGCTTAAAAAAAAATCTCAGAAAAATTGATACAAAAAAGAAAACAAGAAAAGAGGGCAGATAAAAAGAAAAGGTAAGCCCCATACCAAAAAAAGAATATTTCTGAAAGTGTGCAAGTCAAAATCCCACTACTTTTGAATAAGTCTTGTTCAATCATACAACCTAGTAATCATGATTGTACAAATTTTGAATTTTTGTTGATAAGTTAGAAAATGAAGATTTTCCAAACTGTTTAAACTAGGCTTATCAGTAGGTAGATAGAAAATGATATTGGATTAAAACCCTAAATCTGAAACCAATAATAAAATGAGGGATAAGTGATAAATGAAAGATTCAAGGTCAAAACCCTCAGTTTTTAGTTTACTTTTTGCAAAATAATATTGTGTGCATCTTGTACAAAATGCCACAATTCATGATGATCAAACTGCTTAATCTTGATTCACTCTTGTTTTAAATTTCATTTTGATAGGTAGAGAATAAAAATCTCTCAAAACTGTCTAATCTTGACAGATAAATATTTAGGTAGAGAATAAAAGAGCTCATCAATCTAATCTCAGCCTTTGGAAGTTATAAGGGTAGAAATAGATAGTTTTCTTTCAAAAGAAAAAGATGTCAAGGTTTGAAAGTCTAAATGCACCCAGTAAATGAAGAAAAAATGCTAGGGTGGGTGATGGGTTGATAGAATTTATTTGTAGGAAGCATGGCTTTACAATTTCTGAAGGTCACAGTTACAAAGAGTTGCAGCAAGTCAGTAATTATAGTATGGAAATCAACCAAATACATACAAGCCCCTGATCTATGAAATCCAGAGATTTGAGGTTCTTGACATCTCCTAAAGGAGCTACCCTCCCTAGTTGGAGATAATGTTAGTCTCTTGTATTCAACAGTATGACTAAATGACTACGGATTTTCTACAGTCTGTTGAAAATAACATTCCCTAATTATCATTTTATTTTCAGAAATCTCACTGCCTTCATTATTTTCCATTTAATCTATTTACTATCTCTCATTTTACCTATTCAGATCACCCTCTTACTTTGAAATTCCATGTTTTGACCTTAAACCCTCATTTTACCACTTCTCCTACCTAAAACCCCACTCCCATGGCTGAAAACCTCTCCCCTTCATTCATTTCCCTTTCTTCCCACAAAACAATGTAAAAAACACTTTTTTACATTATTTTAAAACTAAAATTTTATTATCTGGGCCCCACTATTTAAATAAAACTCTGTTTTATTTTAAATACCTAAATCCCTATATATATAAGCCGCGCAACTTTTAAAAACATTTACCCCCACGCCCATATAACCGTGGCCTTGCCTTATGATTAAAGCACCTTCACTTTAAAACTTCCTTGGGCCTCGCATTATACAAACCCTGCATATAATAAAACCACCGCTCCATATACCCCGGGGCCCCACCTCATGTGTTATCCACCACGTCATTTAAAAATCCTGGCCCCACCGTCTGAACCTGACTGTCGTCGGATCTCGGCCTCATGATCCAACAACCCACACACCTTATCACAGCCCACATACCTGAGGTTTAAAACCTTTGGGGCCTTTTGAAATGGGAATTTTTCATGCTTATTCTTTCCTCCACGCATCACCCTCTTAGTTTATCATATCCCCCGTACCAAATACTGCTAACCGCCTAAGCCCTGTGCGATAAACCGCCCACCAACCTCGTGCCATAACCTGAAACCACCGACCCATTTGAATGTCTTGAAGCCATTTTCTATCGCGATAATCCTTGTGACTTTGCGATAAGCCCCGAGCCACCATAAAACCCATATAATGCATCCAAAAGACCTGCAAAGCCATAACCAAGCACAAAAACCTAAAGCCTCCATTACCCAGACTCTGTCCACAGCTCAAGTTTTATTAATAAATTGTTTATATTGTGCAGGTGATGTACGTGGTGGAAAATGCATAATTTGAATTTCTAAGTCCAAGAATTATTGAATCATGGTTCTCTGGGTGATGATCCAGTAGGCTTACTTATCAAAGGATCAGGAGCGCAAGATTAATTTGAATCAATAATGGATCATGACCATTGATGATCATTCAATCACTCCAAAGACAACGAGGTATTCAAGGGATAGAGTGTGGTAAAAGGAAAGTTTTGCAATGGTTGTGCAGAGAGAGATAAAGAAAAATAATAAAGACAGAGTTAAATATCAATCAGAGATTAAAAGATGAAATAAAAGGTGAAAAAACAGAGTGAAGACAAAAAGGAAAATAATAAGAGATGACAGGGACAAAAAATTTAGAAAAGGATGAAAGGATAAAGATACAGATGAAGACAAAATCAAAGTTTTAAAAGACAAATTAAAGGTTAAATGACAAATCAAAAGAAAACCAATGAAGAGAATAGAGCCAAATGAAAAAAACACTCAGCACTTACTTCTTCACAACCCTATTAGCCACCTATAGCCTAATTTTTCTAAAGGAAGATACCTTAGTTAATGTTTTCAGTCAGAGATATTTTTGGCAGCTCAAAAGTTATTGTAAAAGTTAAAGTTAAAGCCAAAAATTCAAAAATATCTTAAAGTTAGCTCAACAATTAATTTAAAATTTATTATTACAGCAAGTTAGTCAATGAAATTTTTCCTTGGGCCTTGCATGGTCTCAAAGGTCAAGATTACATCTACTCTATAATAAATATAGCCTGAAACCCTAGATTAGGATCACCTCCTCAATTGTAGATAAATACCGCATGTATTGTTCATTATTGTTGCTAGTTGGTTGATGGGTTAGTTGATTGGCTGCTAGGCTGGATTTTGAGCAGAATCTGAGTTGCAAATATTATTGCATTGGAGCATTGTAACTATCTTGGACATCATTAATACAAGCACATTCACAGGATTCTTGAGCTATGTCAATGGTGATGTTATCCCTCTTTGTCATTGTTTCTCCTTTGTTTAGCATATTGTGCAAAAATTCTATGATAATAGAACAGAAATTTTAGATTAACATATGTTGTTTGGGCACCTTAACTCTGTCTGTTACTTTTATCTAAATTTTTTCTTCTGCAAGGTCCGAATAAAGAATTCAAGGGTGTCCTGATCTTTAGTTCCACTTATCTTGTTGCCTTAAGGTTTACTTAGTAGAATCTAGTCAAAGAATTCAGGGGTGTTCTGCTCTTTGTTTTTGCTTAAACTTTCATCTTAAAGGCCTTCTTTGAAGTTTATTTAAATAATTCAGGGGTTTCCTCCTCTTTAATTTCAATAAACTGTTATCTTAAATGTTTTCTTTGTCTGAAAGTAATAGTTAAATAATTCAAGGGTGTCTTTCTCTTTAGGATTGTTGGATTGTTGTCTAAAGGACTTCTTAGTAAAGTTTAGCTAAAGACTTCAGGGGTTTCCTACTCTTTAGCTTCTCTTAAACAGTTATCTCAAAGGATTTCCCTATTGAAGTATAGTTAAAGGATTCTTAATTTCCCTTTAGTTTTACTGAATTCACAACTTGTTGTCATTTCATATTTCATCTAATACAAAAGATCCACTTGATATAGTTATCTTGCCCTATGAAAACCCTTGTAGAGTTCATGTACAATTAAAATATTTTATGACTCCATAGGCCAATGGATTAAGCTTCTCGCAGTCTATCTATTCAACCTACAATCAATCAATTAATCAAACAATCTATCAAACAAAACAAAACAAACCCAAACTTTATAACTAGCCTAAAATCAGAAAACATAAGCATAAAGATAAATCAATTGAACAAAAACATAAAGAGAGCCCTCTTTGAGCCCAGGAACGCTAGGTCCTTGGACTCCAAAGTGGTTTGATGTGGTTCCCTGCTACTTTTTCTTGTCATTCTTGCAAATTACGGGGAGCCAACATAGTGGCGACCATACTGGGGACATACTGAGTTATTAAAAAGCTTAAAATTTCCTTAGGAACTCATAAAACCCCATTTAAATTTAGATGAATCAAGTGTTATCCAAGACTGGTATCTGGTTGTTGATGGTGGAAAACAACTAGCCTCAATACCATTAAAATCATCCACCTAGTGACTCCACTAGTTTTCAGTAGGCCTGCTGACTCCGCTTGTTTTCTATAGACTCCACTGGGAAATTGTTGAGAAATCTTGATATTATCAAACCTTAAATAGAACCCAGTTAAAACACTTTGTGAATTAAGTATTTCCTTTTACAGATTGGTTTTTTTTTAAAACTAGTATAAAAATTTCAACCTCTATGAAACTTGGGTCCAAGTTCTGGCTTCTAGAAGAATCTGTACTAGATCCCATCCTGACCTAAAACCTCCTGCAACAGTTGACAATCCAGAGCACATCCTAAGGAAATATCCTAGATCTAAAAATTCAACTCTTAGAAGATATGTTCACAAAGCAGGTTCCATACCTAAAAGCCTTAAATAATTGCAGTATATCCTATCTAACTCACCCCTGGAAAAAAGCTTGTCCAGGACTAGATCTCATAATTGGATAACCCAGATAATTTTAGACCCATCCATCCTACAGCACAATCCTGTTGTACTAACTTCGACCCCCATTCATACAATAATTGTTCACCTTCCTCCATTTAACCCTCCACCTCCATTCATAAACCCTCCACTTGTCAACCCTCCTTTGTTTCCCCAACTACCAACTATGGCAACATGGTATGCCCCGTTAGTTATACCATTTCCTTTAGCAGTTCTACCACAGGACTATCAATCCAAGATTCCCTTATATGATGCAAGTAGTTCTACAATTGCTCGACAATATGTGGATAGAATGAATGATTATTTTGACAAAAAAGAAATAGATGATGAGACTGTTAAACTAAGAATGTTTGCTCAAAGACTAGGGGGAGAAGCAAGAAAATGGTTCAAAGGCCTAGCCCCTAATAGTATACATGACCTCCCTACTTTCCATTAGCTATTCTTAAGCAAATGGGAATTCAAGAAAAATCCTCTCCAAATCTTATCAGAGTATGAAAACATCAAGAGAAACATTTGGAGAGTGTTAGCCCCTAATTTTCTCTCTTTTTACCACTTTTCCCTTCCTAAATTATAACCATTTACCCATGTTTCACCTCCTTTATGCACCCTCATCCTGCACCAGTCCAAGCATGGTGACACATTTAGTATAAACCTTTATTTTTCATGTTTTAATTCAATGTAGAATTAATTAAATGTTTATCACATGATTTCTTATTTCTAAATCACTTTTGTAACTAATCGATATCTCCAAAGGTTATTTGATGGTTAAAGTGCTTATCATGATTACTAATCTTAGTGCAGGATCAGATCTGCACTATTGTCAGCACGATAGATCTTCGCGACAGATCCGAACCTCCTTGATCGTCGCCCCGTCTTAAGCCATTTCAGCCATGACAACGAATGATTCAAAGGCAGCCTAGACTAATCCGTGAAGGGAGAAAGCTGGTTAGCTACGACCAGTTTTTCAAAACCGTCTTATCTTGAAGGCCGAGACTAAATTCTGCATTTTGTTATGAATCAGTTGAACAATCTATTTTGGCCTTCGGCCAACAGATCTATATAATGTAAAGTGTAAATAGGACCTAGGAGGAGAATTTTGGAGCAGAGTTTAGAGTGAAGTTGATAAGTGGAAACCATTCTTTTGTTATCGCTCGAATCTGGGCTGGACATTGTATCAACGCATGTATTCGCCTCAATAAATTAATAAAAGGTTTTCTTTCGCCCGTTGGGGTTCCCATATTTCAGCGATTGGCAAGACCAAAAGATGGAGACAACATCGAACCACTTTTGGGCCCTGTGATCTAGCCCTCCCGGACCCTAGAGAGGATCTTCCCAAATAGAGCTAAGAATGATATATCTACGAAGCTCAAAATTGAGATGTTAGGCTAGTTATGAAGCACGAGGGGTTTTAACCGGTTTGGTTGAAGGTTGCCGGGTTGGTCAGCTTGTGGATCATGGACTCGAGAAAGCAATGGGAGAAAAAGGAACAAGGCAGCAAGACATTTCAAAGAAAGAGGATAGGCCTAGACAAAGGCCATCCATTGGGCTTCCAAAGGGAAAGTCATCTACACTAAAGGATCTTTTAGGCAGATGATGGAATGGAACATTAAGGAGGGAAAGTGGAAGAAGGAAAGACAACCAAATTTCTGTCTATAGATTAGGTCAGAGGTCATTTAACTCCAGACCTGCTTGGACATACTCTAAGGCAGCTCTCAAAGAGACAAAGGGGCTGCTTATAGATCAGACCAGAGGTCATTTAACTCTAGGTCTGCTTTAGCAACTCCAAGGGAAAAACAGAGATAAGTTATATAGAAGGGATCTTAGAAGGGCCAGCTGGTCGCGCAAGGATCCTAGTGGACAGGGCTAACACTCATCCCCAGTGTTCCCAAACCTTCCAGCTTAAACCCAGCAAGAACATCTAAGAACTGATTCAACCAATTCATACATCAGAGAGTAGGCAATAACATCCACTACACTGGTTAAATTGACTGAAATCACTTCTCAGATAACACATTTAGCAAAAAACATTGAAGGCAAGGAGAGCAGACAGCATAGGGCACCTAACAAGGGTGAATCCTATACCATTATTCTGATGCAAGCCCAGAAGAACAATGAAACAATATGGAAATGCATTAAACGAAGTGAGAAGAACATCACCAATAGTAATAGACCAGGATCCTGTGAAATGTGCTTTGATTAATTGATGCAAAACCAGTCATGTACAATAAGCTCAATGGCTAATACAGTCCAGACTTTCTCCTCCCAGCCTATTACATACAACTACTCTGCTACTCCCTCCCAGGACTATTCTAACAGTCGGAATGAATCCCTTAACAGCAAATCCTCAGCGAGGCAACAACAACAACAACAACAACAACAACCTTTACATTATGTTCTCGGGGATTTCTTATAGGAGAAACGGAAGAAACAGTAGTAGATAAACAAATAAATGAGTCTCATTAAGATAGTAAGGCGGAAGTGTTCACGCCCATACCACTTAATGGCTTTCTGCGGCATTGCTTGTACTCTATGATCTGCATGGGGAGTCTCTGTCAGGCCGAACTCGGCCTCTGATGTTCTTTTAGGGTCCTTTCTGGTGTCTGGAGCTCTGTGCTGCCACTCTGGAATAAATGAACTGGTTGAAAGATCTGCACGGCCTCTTCATTCCTCCATTACTGCGGCTCAGACAGTCTTTAATGAAGCTCCTGTTTGTGTATTTAATTGCTTATGGGCTCGAGGAGGCATGGAGAACTCTGTAGGAATGGTGTACGTCTGGAGAGAACGTACTCTGCTGTTAGGTAGCGCGGTAATGACTTGCTGGTGCGCTCATCAGTCTTCAAACTGAACCTTAATCCTTTGAAAGCGGGGCTAAACATTGATTATGTCAATAACAGGTGTTAACCCCTTTGGATCCTTTCTGCCGATCTGCTGGCGATGCTGAAAACACCTCACTGTGATGTCTGCACAATGAAATAAACTGTTACAAGCCCGGGCAGTGGTGGCGGAGGAATTGCTTCAGAGGCCTGTTGGAGAGGTGGCGGGACAGTGAAAAGCGGTGAAAACAATGGAGAATGGTGGAAGAAATGGTTAATAATGTTAAAGCCCAAAGATTAAAGCTTGGGCGTAATACAAAGGAAAACACAGGAATACAATGAAGCGGAGCTATGGATGTGGGACCCGGTCACGGTGGAGGGCGATTAGATCTTGATCGTTAGATTTGCACAGGAAACGGACGGCGGAGATCTAATCGCAACAATCGCAATCGGAGGCTGGAGCAAGTGGCAATCGCAATGCACATTCCAAAAGTTCCGATTGCGATCGAGAATGGGGCAGCGATTGAGCGATAACTGTTGATCTGGGGGAGGAATGAACGGCTGGGATACAATCGGAGGGGCAATAGAAAAGGATGATGGGAGAGGAGCGGGATGAATCCGAACCGTTGGATCTGGCGGGACGGACGACTCAAATTGGATCGGGGGATCGCAATCGCAATACGCAGAAGGAGGGTGCGATCGAAAGTTCCGATTGCGATTGGAGCGGGTGTGCGATGGCCGTTGGATCGTGAAACAGATGGACGGATGGGATTAAATCGGGCGGAAGAAAGAAAGACTTGCGATCAGGGGAAATGGGAAGTGCGATGGCCGTCGGATCAGCAGGGGAATGGACGGCCCAGATTGAATCGGCGCATCGCAATCGGAGATCGGAGCAGAAGGCTTGCGATTGATCGGAGGACACACTCGAAATATTATGATTGCGATTGAGCCGGGGCTGCGATTAGTGCTCCGCCGTCGGATCTGTGGGGAAACAAACAGACGAGATTGAATCGGAGGACGGTGGAAAGGGCTTGCAATTAGCGATCGGGCAGAGGGTGCGATTAATGCGGGACCGTCCGATCTAGCGGGGAGATCAACTGTGGAGAAGTGGATCGGAGGACTGCAATCGGGGCGACACTGTTGAGACTTGCGATTGTGATCGGAGAGGGGTTGCTATTAGCGCTCCGCCGTCAGATCTTTGTGATAGATCGACGGTAAAAAATGAGTCGCGGGACTTTGTTTATTAAACTAATCGCATCGGCACTTTAGAGCTTTACAAAGGAATTGTGCACCCGCCCGACTTTCTATTATGATTAGCGCTTGGGGCTTAAGCGCTTGGTCCCAGCGCACGGGCATGTGTGGGAAGTGGTTAAGGGGCTGGCGGAAAGGGGCTAGGTCTTATAATAAGGTCGGAGGATGGGTTTTGGCCCGTTTTAATGGATTTTGAAGGTTGGGAAGGGTAACGATAGAGAGATAAAGGGGGAAGAAGGTCAACAAAGGCTAGGGGGGGGAATTTAAAGGAGATTTTAGGGGGAAATGAAGGGTAAGAAGGGAAATAGAAGGGGAAACAAAATAGAAGCTAAGTGGGGGAAATGAGAGGGAAAAAGGGGCCTTTGGGCATTTCTTCACAAACAGAGGGGTTTTTAAATAGGAATCAGCAGAGGGGAATTTATCAAAGGATAAAAGACACATGGAGGCTTCAAGGAGATTGTGTTTTCAGAGGAAATGCATTCCTTGAAGACTCAACAATGATTTAGCCCCCTATTTGCTTGTCAAAAATTTCATAGGGGGGCTAACAGTGGCTCCACATGGGGATGGCTTCTTCTTGAAGGAGTCAAGAATTCAGAAATTGATCTCTTGGTGTAGGCCAGGTGTCTGCTGCTTGAACCATCCATCTCTTTCTTTGATCTGCTGCCACAAGCTATGAAGACAACATATCAGCAGAAACACTTCCCATACAGCTACCTACCCACACTATAGTTCTATCATTTTTCTTCCTGGGTGCATTTGGACTTGCAGACCCTTTTACATCATCAATTTTTACAAACAGGAAAAATAAACGTATTCTATTTCTACCCTTATTACTCCATGAGACCAGATTAGACTGTTGGTCTCATATGCTTCTCTACCTACACTACTACCTGCTAGGATTAGACTGTCTAGCAGGTTTCTTCTCTACATTCTAAGACAGAAATTGAAACAACTAACTACGTGCTCTTAGACTGAGCTTTATTGAGCTTTCCTACCTACCCTACCCTAACTGGAAATCTCTGATGCTCTAGGTGATGCAGTAATGCCAATGCAGCCAGTCTAATAACAGCAAAAAAGGATATGAGCACTGACTGCCTGTCAGAGATAGCCACAGGGTGCTCTGCATGTGGTTTTTCAAAACTGAGGCCATCAGCAGTGGTGACCAATTTTGTTGTGTTTGGCTCTTGCAAAAGATTGATGCTTGTGGAGCTGAGCCAATCAGGGCCTCCATGTAGTCTGCCACAGGATCAACAAACTCATGATGTAAACTTTTTTCTTCAAAGCCTACCATGACTGATAGGTTGTCTGCATCCTGGGCAGCTTCAATCACTACATCTGTAGTGAGGCCTTTGTAATCACACTCCTCCTCTTCCTGGTTGGGAGTATTTGGCATATGGGCATCAACTAGGAATACCTCCTCTTCCTCTGGATCAAGACAAAGATGTCTGCGGGAAAGGAGATATACCTCTTCTTCACTGTAGCCTGAGCTAGAGGGCTCATCATATTCGACAGCGCTGTCCTCTAGCAATGCAGGCCGGTTCTCCTGGAACTCTGTGAAAAAATTAACATATTCTTGAGTGGGGGCTTCCTTTATTACCTTAATCCCTTCGGGAGAAGGCTCTGGGCATTCATTCCGCTCAAGATTTTCTTCATCTCTTTCTTCCTCGTCCTCTGCGCTGAAGAGATGCTGGCCTCTGTCCGCTTGGCAAGTATAAATGGTGTTTGAATATAAAATAGAGAGAAGATCCAGTGAATCCTCGTCTACTGTCATGCTTTCAACGCCTTCTCCATCAGTATCGTAGATGGCCTGCATTAGCTCATCGCTTTCCTGAAGTTGATGGTCGTGATCTTCCTCCCACGAATCTTCTGAAGATGTCCCTGCAAGCTCAGTTTCCCTTTGGAAAAAATTATCATCAGACAGATCAACATCGGAGAAGTCATAATTACAAGCATTGTTATCCACCATGTCTTCAGAACTCTCATTAAGTCTTTCTACAAAATAGTCTGCAAGTTCATTTTCTGGTTCAGGCTTTGTTTCCTCATACATGCTTTGCATGTAACTTCTGTCTTGCAGTGATCTGATTTGTCTCTTTTGAGGACAAGGGGCAGGTCTTTCCCAATCACCCTCTCTGGTTTAAGCCTCATATTCTTGCTCTTTTGCTTTCAGCAAGGAACTGGCAGTATCTATCAGTCTTTCCAGCTTGTCCTCTAAAGAGATCTGCGCTGTTTGCTCTGTTCGGTCCTTCCTTGCTGCTTGTAATCTTTCTTCCCTGCACTGTATGTTGTGTTCTACAGTTATTGCTATATCCTGCATTTCCTCCAGGCTCAAAGGCTCTTTTTGCCTTATATGGAATTCCACCTCGGGGTCAAAAGAACTTGGATAGTGCAATAAAGCCCATCCCAAAGGCGGTTTTATATCAGAAGGCATTGCATCATATACCTTATTGAACCTGGCTGAAAAATTCTGCACTGTCTCTCCTGGCTGCCTTCTCAAATTCTGATATTCTTTTAGGATGAGGAGAGCATTCTTTGGGGCTGCCCACCTATCTTGGAAAACTTGAGAAAACTGATGAAAGCTGAATATGCTTGCCACTGGAAGGCCTTTGAGCCAATTCTTGACATTTCCTTGCAATGATAGGGCAAACATTCTAATGCACACATCATCTTCTTCTATCTCATACAATTCAATTAAATCCTCAAGGTTTTGAACATGCTCTTCAGCAGAGGACCCTTTATTTTCCCCATCAAAATGAGGCAGCTGGCTTATTAATTCTGCAGGCAGGGGTTGGAAGAAAAGAGGTAAAACCAGAGGCTTATATCTTTCTATGACCTTTGTAGGTGTGGGTGATGTAACAATGGGCTCATGGCTGCTTGAAGCTTCTTGAAGAGTGGGAGATACAACATGAGCTTCTTGTTCCACCAGTTTCTTCACAGGAGTACAGGTCTGCTCACGGTCTGCAGACTGAGGCTTGAGGTTTTTCCCACATTCAGTGTGGGTTTCATCTTTGTACACTTGATTAGGCTTAAAGTAGGACAAAACATAGTGACAGACAAAAATAATGAATTCTTTAAACCAAATCCAACCAGTATGTTCTATCCTTCTATGAGGTCTGGCCATCTTTCAGGTTCTTCCTCCAGTGGAGTCTTCGAGGATTATGGAGTGTGGAGTCGCCAGGTGGATGTATATGAACATTTGAAGTAGGATGCTGTCCACCAATAGCAATGTGAACGCCAATCTAACCAGAGATATTGGGTCTATGAGTGCCTAAGAATGTTTGAGGTGAAATGCACTCAATAGTCCCCAGCGAAGTCGCCATTATGTTGGGGTTCCCATGTTTTGGCCAGATTGGCAAGACCAAAAGATGAGACAACATCAGAACCACTTTTGGGCCCTAGGATCTAGCCCTCCTGGACCCGGAGAGGGATCTCTCCAAATAGAGCTAAGAATGATATATCTATGAAGCTCAAAATGAGATGTTAGGCTAGTTATGAAGCAGGGGTTTTAAATGGTAGGGTTGAAGGAGGGTTCTTTGGGTTGGTCTGAGATCATGGAGTGAAAGAAATGGAGAAAAGGAACAGGGCGGTAGGACATTTCAGCAAAGAGGATAGGCCTGAATGGTATCATTGGGCTATGGAGTCATGAAAGGAAATTACTTGCATCCACTAGCCAAGGCTTTCAAAGGGCAAGTAATCTACACTAAAGGATCTTTTAGGCAGATGGTGGAATGGAACATTAAGGGGAGAAAGTGGAAGAAGGAAAGACAACCAATTTTCTGTCTATAGATCAGGTCAGAGATCATTTAACTCCAGACCTGCTTGGACATACTCAAAGGCAGCTCTCAAAAAGGGACGAAGGGGCAGCTTATAGATCAGACCAGAGGTCATTTAACTCCATGTCTGCTTTAGCAACTCCAGAGGAAAAACATAGATAAGTTAAACAGAAGGGATCTTAGAAAGGCCAGCTGGTCGTGCAAGGATCCTAGTGGACAGGCTAACACTCATCCCCGGTGTTCCCAAACCTTCCAGCTTAAACCCAGCAAGAACGTCTAAGAACTAATTCAACCAATTCATACATCAGAGAGTAGGCAATAACACTCTGTCTTATTATAGCGGTTAAATTAGTGAGATCACTTCTCGGATAACACATTTAACGGCACTCATTCAGCAAAGAATGAGACGGCCATGGGGCACACATAACAAAGTGAATCACCATTGATACGTGCAAAGCCTAGAAGAATAATGAAACAGTATGAAAATGTAGTAAACAGAGTTAGGAAAAACATCACCAATAGTAGTAGACCAGAATCCTGTGAAATGTGCTTTAATTAATTGATGAAAAACCAGTCATATACAACAAGCCCATTGGCTAATACAATCCAAACTTTCTCCTCCCACCCTACTACAAAATTACTACTCTGCAACTCCCTCCCAAGACTGTTCTACAGTCAAGAATGAATCCCTCTAACAGCAAAATGCCCAACAACTGAACAACAACCACTACAACACTTCAGCCATTACATCAGTCATTTATGGGAAATCTTATGAAGAAGAGAGAAAACGAGGGTAGATAGATAATTAATTGATCTCAGCTGGTGGAAATGGTGGAGTGTCACGCCCATCTTGTATGGCTATCTGCCAGTCTTGTAGGTACTCTAAGGCGGATTCGAGATCTGTGGTCGGATTTTGACCTCACGGTGTTTGGTGCTCTGTGCGCCATTACCGGAATAAATGAGCGAGGTGAAAAATCTGCGGTTTCTCCATTCCTCCATCACGGCGGCTCAGACAGTCTTTAATGAAGCTCCTGTCTGTGTATTTAATTTCCCTGGGCTCGAGAGGCATGGAGAACTTTGTAGGGACGGTGTACGCCTGGAGAGAACGTACTCTGCTGATATTAATCACAGATAAGACTTTGACAGTGTGCTTAAACCTTCAAACTGCTTCGATCCTTTGAACATGGGATTATAACCATTAATCTTCCATTACCAGCTCAAATCCCTTCTAACCCGCCTCTGCTGTCCTGTTTGGCCGCTGAAAGGCCTCTCTGTGACTGCTACACAATGAAACAGCTTGTTACAACACTCGGGTGGTGGTGGTGGATGAATTGCTTCAGAGGCCTGTTGGAGCGGAGGTGGAATAGTTGAGAGCGGCGGAAATGATGAAGAGTGGTGGAAGAACATTTGTTAGTGTAAAATCCCCACGGTTATCTCTTGGGCGAATCACAAAGGAAACACGGAAAACAATGGTGCAGAGCCGCGGAAGCGGGACCCGGCCATGGTGGAGGGCAATTTACTAAACCTTAATGTAAAACACAAAGGTTTGAATAATGGAGGAAATACAAAGAAAATGCACGAAATGCAATGAAATGTGGTAAAAGGATTGTATGAGGTGGGACCCAACGGAGGCGGAGGGCGATTAGATCTGAACGATCGGATCCAGGGGAGGATCAACGGCCGAGATTGAATTGGAACCATCGAAATCGGGGGTAACAAAGGGTGACACACATAAAATTTTCCGATTGCGATTAGGGAAGACGAGCGGTGACCGTTGGATCTGGGAGGAAACGGACGGTCCAGATGTAATCGGAACAATCGCAATCAGAGGGGCACAAAGGGGAGACACTCACAAACTTCCAATTGTGATCGGGTGGGGAGAGCGGTAACCGTCAGATCAGCGTGGAGGATGGACGGCCCTGATTGAATCGAGAGATCGCAATCGGGAGTCAGACGAAACGATTTGCGATTGCGATCGGATTGGGGCTTGCGATTGAGCACTGACCATTAGATCCGAAGGCCAGATCAACGGCTCACGTTAAATCGGAGGGAGGGCGCGATCGGGAGATCGGGAGTTGCGATGACCGTCGGATCTGCGGGAGGATGGATGGCCAGGATTAAATCAGAGCATCGCAATCGGAGACAAAGAGATGGGACTTGTGATTACGATCGGGAGGGGAATTGCGATTGAGCGCTGACCGTTAGATCTGAAGGCCAGATCAACGGCTCAGATGTAATCAGGGGACAGTGTGATCGGAGGATCGGAAGACAGGTTTGCGATTGATTGGGGATCGGGGCGGAAGACTTGTGATCAATCGGAGGTCGGAGTGAAAGGCTTGCGATTGATCGGAGGGCGCATACAACACATTGCGATTGCGATTGGGCAAGGGGCTACGATTAGGGCTCCGCCGTTGGATCTTTGTGACAAATCAACGACGTTAAACACATCGTGGGAGTTATGTGTTTAAACAATCGCATCAGGGGTTTTACGATGTTTACAAAGGATTGCACCCGCCCGACGGTTCCGATTGCGATTGGCCCCCAAGGCTTAAGCGCTTGGTCTTGGGTAAGGGCGTATGTGGGGAAGTGGTTCACGAGGCTAGCAGGAAAGGGGCTTAGGCCTATAATAAGGTCGGGAAGTGGGTTTTGGCCCTTTTTTAATGGATTTTGAAGGTTGGGAAGGGGAACGATAAAGAAATAAAGGGGGAAGAAGGTCAAAAAAGGTTAGGGGGGGACTTTAAAGGGGATTTTAGGGGGAAATGAAGGGTAAGAAGGGAAATAGAAGGGGAAGACAAGGGGGATGAAATAGAGGTTAATCGGGGGTGAAATAAGAGGGAAAAGGAGGCCTTTGGGCATTTCTTCACATAGCAGAGAGGCCTTATGATGGACACCAGCAAAGGGGATTTTTCAAAGGATAAAAGACACATGGAGGCTTCAAGGAGACTGTTTTTTCAGAGGAAATGCATTCCTTGAAGACTCAACAACAATCTTAGCCCCCTGTTTTGCTTGTCAAAATTTTATAGGGGGGCTAACAGGAATGACATTGGTACTAAACGTGAAAATTAGAATAATCATCAATGATCACAATCACTTGATTAGTTTCAGATGATGGTGGGTTGGAAAATGATTCAAATACCTAATAAGCCAATTCAAACAGGCCCAAAGGCATCTCACTGATATATATGGTCAATTCAGACTCTGAAGGCACAATCCAAGGATCGGAATATTGTATTGTGCTTGATGTAATTATATTAAATTGGGAAATATTATGAGGAAAAATAGGTGGAGGGAGTGCAAAATTTCCCATAAGATATGAATCCTTAAGCAAACCTACACCAACATATTCATACTGAGTAATTGATTTTCCAACAAAGGGTACACTACCTATAGAATTAGGGTTGAAGTGTAGTAAGAAAAATGGCCTCCTATTATAATTTTTCCTTTATGGGGAAACATTATCATACGAAAAAATGATGAGACCATTGCCAACATAGCATAGGACCAACTTCATCGCAGTAAAAGGTTATAATCAAATTGAGCATCAACAACTTCAACTTCAATTATTTTACCTTCTAACCATTTATAATTCCATATGGATGAAAACCTCTTCCATCAAAGGATTTCAAATTTATGGAAACTTGATTGATGGCTAGAGAACCCGAGGCTTTCTATCTAGCTATAGACATGATACACATAGAAGCTCCTTCATCAATTACCATGTGAAATAATAGTTTATCTTTGAAAAAGCCTTGGATTTGGAATGAGAGTTGATGCGGAAGTCTAGGTACATAACTCTCAAGATCAAAGATAATGAGATTAGAATCCTTGGGGTCAATAGTTCGTATTTATGACAAAAGAAGTTTCCTTTGTGCTCGAAATTTTTACAGCACTTCAAGGCCAGACATTGTTGAAGGTGACATAGCTAGATCTTCAACAATGTTGTAATTTTGAGCAACTCGTGCATGAGGATTGAAAGCTGACTTTCGAAGAACACCTTTAGGAGGTATTCAAATCAACATGTCAGAATTAGGTTTTTCAATCTGTAATGGTTCATAAGGAGGAGGAATTTATGTGGAATATTTCCTAGGTGAACCAACATCATTTCCTTTTACAACAGGACTCTTATATCAGTAATCCTTAGATCTCGACGATACCATAACTTGTGAGGACATCATCATGATATCCACCGATGTGGAGGAAGAGGAATGGTTGTGTGAAACCATATTACTATCTTGAGAAGGGAATGGATCATTCAAAACAACATGGGTGGGTAAACCTTTAACGAATTTAGTAACCTCGGCATGATGAAGGAACTCCTTGGTGTAATTATCATCTTCACAAATTAAACAAGGATAATGAGGTTTTTTCTTTTCGCCAGATGGTTCGGTTTTATATGATTCTCTTTTGAGGAAGCATTTTGTTTTGCTTTACCTTTTCCTTTGTTTTTACCTTCGTTTGATTTATTATTACTAGTATATGAATCTAGAACATTAATTTCATAAGTAATTTTGGGAGAAATATTTTCTTTGGGTGAATCTGTAAAGTCACAATCAGCTTAGATTTGGAATTTTTATTCTTATTCTTAGATTGGATGATAGAACCAATCACACCACCAGCGACATGAGATCCTCTAAGAGTTCTGGTTATTTGACCTGGGTGTGGCAAATCCAGAATCTTATCATACAAAGTGCCAAACTGTGTGTAAACAAAGTTTAGTTATTGGGCACGAGCAATAACTTGCTCTTCAGTCATAACACCTCCCTTGGACACATATTTAGTAATGAATGGAAGAAAATATTCTGTAAACCATTCAACCAAAATATGCTCTGGAATGAAAACCTTAACTAAACAACGTCTACGTCTCCATTCATGTATATGATCGTAAATATGAGTAGACGAGGATTTTTTAAAATAATTCAAAAGTTTCATACTAGTATAATAATTAATTGGTAACTGAAAATGTGTTAAGAAATTAGTGGCTAAGGCGTTGAAGTTTTGAAAAGAATATCACGGTAACTCAATGTACTATTTTGTTGTAGAATTGGTTAAAGTTCATTGGAAAAGTCGTAATTTAGTGGAATCATCGATTAATGAATTTGACGTGCACCAAATATGATATGTCATGACATGGTTTGATGGGTCTTCTCCTGAATTTCCTTTCAATCTCAGAATGTCACTGGGAAACTTGGTAGGAATTACTGGCCAAAACTGGAAATAGTAAATAGGATAATTTATTAGCTGAGACAAATCTAGTAAATCTAAAGTTGCAATAAATGGTAATTGTTGGTTGGGATCTTATTGTGAAAATTGATTACACTGTGAGATAAGTTCATTACCTAGAGGAGCATATCCAGGATATCCTAGGATAGCTCGAGTAGTTTGGAATTGCATTCCTTCAGGATAACTAGGGTGAGCCATACCAAACTACGGTTGAGAAAGAATTTGATAATTATGACCAGGGTATGGTTGAATCTGGAAAGACAGATTTTGGCCCACCTTCCCCAAGTAATATTGCCCCTAAAAGGGTTTTATTTGGAAATATTGTCCTTGGAAGAAATGAATCTGATAAGTTTGACCTTGAAAGAACTAGCCCTGAAAAGGTTGGCCTTGATACAGTGTTTGCAGAGTTCCCATACTAGGTTGTCCCAAGAGTATTTGAGGTATAGACTAGATCTTAGGAACAACTTGATAGAAAAATGTTTGAGGGATCACCTAATTAATTGGCTTCACCAATACTTGAGGGTTAATTGGAAAAATAGTTTGATATACTCCTGGGATGGGGGTTTGAGGTGTACTTGGTTATTTTTTACAGTGGATTGGAAAAGAGTGTGTTGACTGCTCGGACCAGGCTGTTGACTTGGTTTCTGAACATATATTTGCAAATTAACTTGAGGAATCCCCTAAACAGGTTGTTGGACTTGAATCAGAATGCCTTGAATAGTTATTTGCTAGATATTTTATCTAGTAGGCTGAACAGGTTGGTAAATTGGTACCTGTGGAGAAACTTTCAAAGGTTGTTGAACAAACTAAGGGTTCCAAATAGTATTCATCTCTAGATAAGGAGTACCAACTAAGGTTCATGACACAATGGGTCCACCTAAACCAACTTGAGGTATCTGACCATAGTTTTGATAATTACTAGTTAAAGGTTATCCTCCAACCGTAGGATATGACCAAACAAAAGGTTTTCCTTGAGGAGGAGGTGGTTTCTCCCCAGGTGGATTGGAACCACCTGTTTGGTTAACTTGAGGATTACCTACACTTCCTGGAACCATATTGATATATTGGTCTGAAATCAAACGTTGGCCAGTGGAAT
Organism: Pinus albicaulis; assembly: GCA_034641835.2. NCBI lineage: Eukaryota > Viridiplantae > Streptophyta > Pinopsida > Pinales > Pinaceae > Pinus > Pinus albicaulis. The sequence goes on along the minus strand of CM076575.1, from coordinate 609,611,002 downwards.
TTGATATATCAACTGACATAGTATAAATTTGAGATGAAGGAGAAGCTCCTGAAAAAGTCCGATAAAGTGACTGATATCCAGGAGGAACTCATTGACCACCATATAACAGTGATTCTAGAGAGCTTGAAAATATGGATGTATTAGTAGGCATAATTCTAGAAATCATTCATGAAATATTAAATCCAAGCACAAAGTGATAAGAAGTGTGGTAACATGGAAGACCTTGACCTAAAAAATTCAAATGTGTGAGATACCAAGTATATGGTCGGAAGGAAGAAAAAATAAGGTTTGGAGAAACAATTTGTTCATTGGTAAAAACTTAAGTACTTAGAGTTTCTTCTTCGTCGTCTGTAGTAATTTATTTGATACTAATGAGACCAAGAGGTTGATTATAGGTAAAAATAAGTTTTACTTTGTGTGAATTTGGAGCAAGATTAGGGGCTATAACATCTGAAGGAGACTCAAGCTCTAAAAAATCTGACTTGGGTTCAGAAATTTTTAGCTTAGTATCAGATTCTGATCTAACAACTTCAATAAATACTAGTCCATATTGCACTATGCTTGTTTCAAATTCTTGAGGTTGATTCACTTCAGTTTTAGATTCTACAATGGTAGATGTTTTAGTTTGATCCAAAGGCCCATATCCTGTTGATTTTGAAATTTCAGCCTTAATTTTTTCCAATTGACTCGGTGTATACTCAGGAGGCTTACCCTACATTCTCTATGAATGTCTTGGTAATTCATCCACGATGAATTTTAATTAAGAATGCACAAAATATCAAATAATCACACCTAAGGCTTATAAAAAGTAAAATCAAACAAATAACACACGTGAACAAATCTAAGAGTCAAACCGCACAAACAACCTTTTCATAGCGAAATCACTAGTTGGTGATGAAATCCAACGTCACAGAAATCAAGGTGAAAAGTATATATAGATAGAGCGGACGGAACTAGTTACCCTGACAACCTAGGTAACGAAAAAATTTGGTGCAAGTAACTCCACTTATCCCATCTCGAGTGAATATTGCCCTCCTAAAGGTCCTAGTGATTCTAGTCAATGTTTGTTCCAGGTGTTGGGTCATAAAGGTGATTGTTTAAAGGTAACCTCAATGCTCTTCATTAATTATCAACCCAGGGAAAGTCTTGTTATTTCAAGAGTGTAACCACAATATATGCAAGTGACATCAGAGGTTAACTATGCTAAATTATCATAGGGAAGAATGTCTAATTCTCGAAGTTCAGTCAAATCAACTTGAAAGTGAATTATGAGATGCTTCTGACTCTTCAAGGGAACTAACTTTGTTCTAAGCCTATGCAGAAAAAACTTACTTAAGACTGAAAAGAATAATTTGCAATGGAAAAACTCGCTTTGATGAATTGAACAACAACCTTAACGAATTGAACATTAATTATAATAAAATTGAACAACAATCAATTATGCTAGATTCTGCAATGGAATTCTCTTTTAATCGACTAATAACATCCTTATGAATTAAACATCAACCAAACGCTCACAATGATGATGAAAATATCAAATGTCAAATTGTACGGAGAATTGAACAACATTCGTGTTGGAACTAACCTAGAAATTGTAAAAGCATTAAATTCAGATAAAAGAACGTGAATGGTAAACTAGTCTATTAAAAAAGAATATATAACATCTCATGCTCGCAATTAACCAATTCAAACAATATATTATGAAACATAGTCGATAGCTTGAGAACGCAAATTATATAAATAAATGTAAAGCACAAAAGTATCAGAAGAACCCCCAGGGTTGGGCCCAAAGCCACTAGAAGCCTATTGCTAAGGAATACTCATAAGTTGTCTATTCCAAAAACTCCAAATTCTTCATTAATCCACCGAGAAATACATTAGTACAAAACTTGACGATTCTGTCCGAGTATGTTTATTACAAAAACATTAAATTACAGGAATTGTTTTTCTTATTCATTCTTTGGCCTTTTATAGCTTAAAGGCAAGTTAAGGAGTAGTAATGGATCTTTCTCATTATGGCATCTTGCTACTTCGTGGTTGTCGATTGATTACTCCAAGCGTGGTCGTACCTCTCCATCTTCCGCCAATTTGTAAGCGCTGATATGATTTCGTCAGCCTCCCTTGTTTGTTGTCTTTTGGTCATCCGGTCAACAGTTTCGTTGTTTTGCTTCCCTAACAATAAAGGCAGTAAAAAATTAGTTTTTACATTATCAAACACTCCCTTTATCAACAATCCATTCTACCTCATTTTTGTATTATTTTCCTTTACTTTATTTCTAAGATGAAGGGAAAATATAAAAAAGTGTATGAAAAATCATGGTAACAATGGGGGTGAAACATACCTTTTTCTTAGCCCAACATACTCCCATGCTTACCTTTTTTTAGGTCCTCATGAAAACAAATGGTTGTGTAGCTGGGTTAAGTAATATACAGGGTATACCTCTTCTTTGTAAAGCTTGAAGCCATGCCTCTGTTTGATCTTTGGAAATGTTGTGTTGGTGTGCCCATCTGGTAACTTATAATTGTGATGATAGTCTTCCGGTGGGTGCTAGATGAGGGAGCACTTGTATCTGCATCCTATCCATGTAGGACCCATGTTCAAAATTAGGTTGTTGTACAGAAGGAGCCTGGAAGTAGCAACTTTGAAGTTATGGTAACCAAATGGCTCTTTGTTCTTCACACTACTTGTAGAGGTTAGCCATCTCTATTTGGCTACTGCTAATGCTTCTTTCTGAATGTCTTGGAAGTATGCCTGCCAATTCTGCACAATATATCTCTGAATCGGTCCCAATTTCTATATGACTCCCTTTCACTGCATGAATTTCTTATGTTTGGTAAGCAGGTATAGGGTTTAAGTAGGTTCCCCTCTAACCCATAGGTATAGGCCATGCTCTCTTTTTTGAAAGGTGTTGTAGGCCTTAGCCCACCGAGTTTGGTTTTTAGCAAAAGATAGGAAGGCCTGGAACTGAACATCCGCTATGAAGGGGTTGGGATTACTGTCCTTGTCCTCCTCTAGAAAGAAATTTTGTAAATATAATTCACACAAAAGATGTTGGACCTGCTCATCCTGCTCATTGCAACACTCTAAAAATTCCTCAATGGTTTTAAAAGTGGTGGGCTTCCCTGGCCTAACAGCCTTGACTTTCAATAATAAATATTGTTCCACTAATAACAAAGCATAGTTAGTGGCTAGTGCCATACAATTTAATACATCTGAGTAAAGAGAGAAAACCATATTGGTTTTCTCTTTAGCTTGTTCCACTTTCTCCTATGCTTTCTTTACTTTTGTCCTTTATTCCTTGAATTGGGAAAATGTTTCGTCCTCAGTTGCAGAAAGGTCTTTAAACCGCTTCAGTAGTGCCTGATGTTCCTGTAAGGGTACTACTTCCTTTCTACACTGGGCCAATTCGTGCTAGACTTGAATTAATTCGTTGTGAAATTTCTGATTGGCAGCGTTTTCTACTAGGGGAGTGTAGGTAGGTGTCACTTCTATTTGAGTCCCCTTATCCTCTTTAAGTTTCAGATTAGTCTCCACATAGGCTTCGGCAGTGTGTACCAAATCTGTTTGTACCGAGGCTTCAACCTTATTCATTAACTCAGTCTGTACAATAGCTTCAATGGTATCTATTAAATTGGTCTGTGCAGAGGCTTCAACTTTGTCCATTAGGTCAGTCTGTACAGAAATTTCAGCAATATCTACCATTTGGGCAACAAAATCTGTTTGGGTTCCCATGGTGGCCAATTTCTTCTGAGGCTTTCGAGCCTTGTTTTCTTCTTTCAACTGTTTCCTCAGATATTTTATCATTTTTCTCAACCTCTTGCACTTCCTGAACTTAATCTCAGCTGATTTTTCTTTTGGCGCAGTTTTGGCAGGAGAAGGAGGAGCAGTGGATTCGGTTTCAGAAATGGTTGTGCTAGTTCTAAGGTTATCAACAATGGTGTTTTCTTCAGGCATCCAAGAGTTTATTTCAACATTAACATCCTGGCTAGGTGAAATAGCATTTCCTTGAGGTGTTAGGGGGACTATTTCAATGCTAGTATTTTGTTTTAATAGAACAGTGTCTCCCGACCGGCTTCCAGATTCAACTATTCCTTCTGTTTGGTCTTCCCTACTCGTCCATTCATTATAAGAGGGGGGTAAAACCCTCGAAGCCTATAATTCATCATGGTGAGGTAAGATTTCAGTGTGGCCAAAGCTGCTGGCAGTGCCAGACTGGTTCAACAGGTTCCCTTGCCCCTCAGATTGTTCAGATGGGCTCCCAATTTCAATAGATGCTCTCATTTACTTAAGAACTTGAGCCATTTCTTCTTCATAGACTTTTAGGGATATATTGTGAGGAGTTGAAGGTGGTGTATGGGATGGTCTCGCCTCATCTGGAAATTCAGAGGTGTCTTTCTGTAGTTGCAGCCTTTTAGATCATCTCCACTTCCTCGATTCTGAGGTCCAAACATGGGCCCTCTTCCCTCTTGCTCTCCTGGGTATGTTTTTTCTGGGAAGTTCAATCTCTTTTCTGACAGGATTTTCCTGATGGGAAGGAAGGGCAGGATTAACAAATTTGTCCCAAGTTATCTGATGTCTCCTAGCTCGTGAATGATGATTAATTTAATCAAGCCATGGTGGCTGATGACTACTTGGGGGTTTTTGGCTTTTCTAATTCAAATAATAGTATTGTGCGATACATAATTAAGGAAAAAGGCAAATTAACTGAATTTTTTTGCTTGAGAATAGCTAATAGTTTAAGTTGGTGGTACTGTACTACATCCTGGCATCCATCGCATGTGATGTATATTTCTATGAACACTGCCAATTCTTGCCAAGAATACTGTAAAGACGTAGGGTTAATCCCCTTCCCTTTTCATTCTAATGGTTCGCCTGGGTCCTGGTATACTGAGATTTCTTCCTGTAGAAGAACATGTTTTTCAATACATGTTTCTCCTTCTTTTGGTAGTCTGGAGTCCTTAGAAATGATATCCTCGGTGACCGGTATAATCCTTCCTCTGAGTATGGTATGTCCCTCCCGCAGGTTTTGCAGGAATTCGACTACTATCTCTGTGCTAAACCATTGTATTCTGTGTAGATATGGCAACCAACCAACTTGTTGGAGAATGGTGCAAGTTGATTCTGAGATTTGGAAGGTTGTGGATTCATTTTGGAGAGAATTCCCTCCCATGGCTAATGTGTTATATGAACTAGTTTCTTCTTCTATCTGCGTTTCTTCCGACCCTGTTGGTTAAAACAAAACACTGCATGCGAGAAAAAATGAAACCTATATCATAAATGCAATGATATTTTAGTCCCATCATCATATCCAAAGGAAGTTGTGTGGGGAATTTGCATGATTATTCATTATGGATATTTGCAGCCCCTCCCTCTTATACGTCCTTAAGTACAAGAGAGAGATTGCAACAATCATGAATGCATTCGAGGCAAAGGTCAGAAATCACTATTCACAACTGTATGAGAGAAGGGTGTCTATGCCTTGGAGTTCAAGAAAAGAGGAAATATTGTAACAATCACAAATGCATGTGAGGCAAAGGTCAGAAATCAATAATCATCACACTGTAAATCAGGGGGAAGTGACCAAAGAAGGGGAAAAAAGAGGGATAGAAATTATTATGACAGGATGTCCTATTTTGACGGTGTAGCATGACGAAATCATGATAGTGACGGATTATGATTGGTGTTGCCATCCCTTAATTCAAACATGAAAAGACAATTCATTCATGCATAGATAATTATGCGGGTAGATAGTGATAAAAACTATTCAAGTAGTGTGTTTATCTTGGGAATGGATTAATAGGAAATAAAGAATATATAAAAGTAATTGGCTATTGTTAGAAAAATACTTCCATACCACAAGCAGAGCCACTGCTACCAGCAGGCATTCATAGCCTCAACAGGGTTGCTATTTTAACCCGAAAATGAGCCAGAATCCTCTATGTAAAAGTAGACATTTTTCTTATTTTATGGAGAGATCATTATGCTAGTGTTGTGGCTAGATAATCAAAGTGCCACTCACTAGGGTTGTAACAGAGTCATCAGGCCGACTCGTGATGAGACCTCATGTCCTTCAAGAATTTTGAGATGTCTAGAAGGTCACTACCCTCATGTGTTTGCTATTGCGGGCATGTCACATGTTAAAATCTTATGATCATGGTAGGTTAGCTCGTGATGAGACCCCGTATTCTCTCTTAAAAATTTTCATATAGACATAATATTTTTTTTTTTTTGAAAAGTAGGCATTTTGTTTGTTTTATGGAGAGACCATTGTGTTGGTGTTGTGGCCAAATGGTCATAGTGCCACTCACTGGGATTGTAACAGAGTGATCAGGTCGGCTCGTGATGAGACCTCCTGTCCTTCAAGCAGTTTGAGTTGTCGAGAAGGTCATTACCCTGGTGTGTTGGCCATTGTGGGCACATCACTTGTTAAACCCTTATGATCATGGTAGGATGGATCGTCATGAGACCCCATATTATCTCTTAAAATTTTGCATATAAACATAATATTTTATTTTTCTTTATACATGAAGGGAGGCTCATTAACTCCTTAAGAGTTAGGGATGGTGTGAGAAGTAAAAATAATGCCAATAAAATTAATATTATTTATTCCTATATCCTCATGTCAAGGAGAGTTTCTACTTGAGAGTGCAGAAAGATATACCAACATACAACCATGAAAATAAGTTGTGTGATAGTATGTTTGAACAAGAGATGTATATCCCTTCATTGCATAGATAAACCATGCTAGCTTCCAGAGTAGACATTTCCATAAAAGTTTCAAAGGATCACCATATTAGTAGTATCATTTTTTTTCTCCTCTTCAGGTACCAATTCCCTTCCAAAAATGGCTTTTATGGAAAGGGTGTGTAAAGAGGGGTGGATATTCAAAAAGAGATCATAAAAAAAAATGAAAAACATACTTAGAGAGAAAAGAAAAGAAATCAATTGTTCCATTCGATCAAACAACAATTGTTCAATTGGATTGAACAAAAAAAACAAACACACAAAGCACAACCATTCAATTGAATTGAACAACAATTGTTAAATTCAATTGAATAGTAGTTGTTCCATTGGATTAAACAACAGTCGTTCGAAGGTTTGAATAGAAAAAATAAACATGCAAAAACATGTTATTTCAATTGAATTGAACAACAGTTGTTCAATTCGATTGAATAACAACTGTTCAATTGGATTGAACAATAGTTGGTCAAAGGTTTGAATAACATAAATAAAAACACAAAAACACGGTCATTCAATTGAATTGAACAACAGTTGTTCAACTCGATTGAACAACAGTTTTTCTATTGGATTGAACAACATCGTTCAAAGGTTTGAATAGCAGAAATAAACACACACAACACGACCGTTCAATTGAATTGAACAATAGCTATTCAATCGATTGAATAGAAGATGTTCAATTGGATTGAATAGAAACCGTTCAAAGGTTTGAATAGGAAAAATAAACACGCAAAAACATGGCTGTTCAATTGAATTTAACAACAATTTCTCAATTCGATTGAACAACACCTGCTCAATTAGATTGAACAATAGCCGTTCAAAGGTTTGAACAACAAGAATAAACACATGAAAGAAAGGATAAGGGAAAATAATGCAGATGTGGAATGTACAACAATGAGAAAAACTATAAATTGTAGGGGGCATATATACAATATTTACAAGAGGAAATAAAAAAATTTCATGAACTTAAAGCTGCGAGCCATCATCCACTACAGCTAAAATTTGGATGGTGGGATCGTCACACACCTTCTGGAAAAAAGACTCCTTTGTAAGTGGTTTGTGATAGAGGCACACTAAGTGTCTGTTGACTCGGAAGGTGGAACCAGATTTGTCTATGGTAGTCAAGGTAATGGTACCATTTTTGTGTACTTCCAGGATTTCGTATGGGCAGAGCCACCTTGTTTGTAATTTACCCGGGAAGTCTTGGAATATGGAGTCGTAGAAAAGTGCCCAATCTCCTTTCTAGAATGTCTTCTTTTTTATGAGGTTGTCATGCCACTTTGCTCGTTATTGTTGAATAATTGTAGTGCACTATAGAGTAAGTAGTCGTGTTTCATCCAATTCATTTATTTGCTGGAGTCTTCTAATATGGGTCTTCGTCAAATCCAGCCCCACTTTCTAGGTTGTTCTTAGAGTCTTTATTTAGAATTCGATAGGAAAAATTGGTTCCCTTCCAAATACCAGATGGTATGGAGAATATCCAGTGGTGTTTCACCATGTTGTGCAGTAAGCCCACAAAGCCTCTGGTAGTCTAGTAGCCCAATCCCGGTGATGTGTTGAGACTGTTTAGTGAGAATTGCCTCAAGGAATTTGTTTGTGCTTTCAACCTACCCGTTCGCCTATGGGTGGTAGGGAGAGGTGACTCTATGGGTGATATGGTGGTTCTTCAGAGTGGCCATAATTTTATTTCCCACAAACTGTGCCCCTCCATCAGTTATCACTTCCCGGGGTAAGCCATATGGCACAAATAGCTCAAAAAGAAAATTGATCACAGATTCTTCTGTAGCTCTTGAAAGAGCCACTGTTTATACCTATTTTTTCACATAATCTGTGGCCACTAGTATGTATATCTTCTAATTTTATGGCAGGTTGAATGGTCCAACAATGTCCAGTGCCCATCGTTCGAAACGTTCCACTACTAACTGTGGTTGTTATGGAATTTCGCCAACTTGGCTAGGGTGGCCCATTCTTCGGTAGCTATAGCAGGCTTGGACATATTTCTTGGCATCTTTAAAAATTGTAGGCAAATAATATCCCATTTGCAATACTTTGTGCCCCATCTTGCGCTCTACAAAATGGCCACCACATGGCTCATCATAACAGGCCCTTAGGATGTCATAAATCTCATCTTCTTGGATGCATCTACGTATATGAATATCCTCTCCTATATGAATTTATATCTATTGATCCAAGAGAATATAGCATTGCGCTGGACGATCAACTTCCATTCCTTTGATGTCAAGTGTCTTGGAAATTTTCCTACTGCCAGATAATTTGCTACATCTACGTACCATGGAATTTTTACTGCTACAGCGAACAAATTCTCATCTGGAAATTGATCGTCCACTACTAGTGAGTCATCTGAATTTGTAACTCTCGACAAGAAATCTACAACTACGTTCTCCTTCCCTGGGAGGTCTTTTATAGTTATGTCAAACTCATGTAAAAGAAATAAACAACGAGTTAATCTTCCATTTGTAAGAGGTTTATTGGCTAAATATATAATGGAAGAGTGATCCGTATACAGGAATAATTTATATCCAGTTATATAACGTCTAAATTTATTAATAGCATAAATGATAGCCAAGAACTCCTTTTCGGTCACTATATAGTTTAATTTGGCAGGAATGAGATTCTTGTTGATATAATAAATAACATAGGATTTTTTTATCTTCTTCTTGACCAAGAACTGCCCCTATCGCTATGTCAGATGTATCTAAGGAAATGTGAAAGGGCAGCTCCCAATTGGGGCCGCGTAAGATTGATCCAGTCGAGACCAGTTTCTTTAAATATGAAAAAGAAGTGTCACATTTATCAAATCAATGGAATTCAACATTTCCAGTTAATGCATACAAGGGTGCAACAATTTTTATAAAACTATAGTAGTACCCTGAATACCCAAGAAAACCCTGTACCTCTATCTGAGTACATGGTGTGGCTAATAAAAGGATTACCTCTATATTTTCCAGATCTACCTGTATTCTAGCTACAGAGATGTAGTGCCCTAGTATTACTCCTTCAGTCATCATCATGTGACATTTCTCGTTGCTCAAAAACAATCTGGTAGCAATACATCGTTCCAATACTTTTTCTAGTGTTTCTAGTGCTTCATCAAAATCATCCCCATATGGGGTAAAGTCTTCCATGTAAATTTTGAGTCCTTCCTTTATTAAATTAGAAAAAATGCTGAGTATGGCTCTTTGAAATTTTGCAGGGGCATTGCATAACCCAAATGTTAATACCCTGTAGGCAAATGTACCCCATGGGTAGGTAAAGGTTGTTTTATCCTAGTCTTTATGAGCTATCTAGATTTGATTGTAACCATTGAAACCATCAAGGAAAGAGAAGAACCACTTTCCTGCTAATGTGTCGAGGACCTGATCAATGAAAGGGAGGGGGAAGTGGTCTTTCTATGTTTCTTTATTTAGTTCTCTATAATCCACATAGATTCATCATTTCCCATTCTTCTTAGGAACGAATACTAAAGGAGAGAGCCATTTGATGTCTGAAATAGGATAAATGAAGTTTACATCTAGCAGCTTTTGCAGCTCATCCTTTACAATGTCTTTCAGATGCAGGTTTAACTTCCATTGAGGCTGCCGAATACGCTGAGCATCCTTGTCAGTATAAATGTGATGTGTGCATAGTTTAGGATCTATACCCTTCATGTCTGGGTAGTCCCAATCAAATGATCCCTTATATTTCTGTAAAACCTTAATGAGATTTTGTTGTTGGTTACTATCCAAAGTACCATTGATATTTAAAAATTTTCCTGGCTCAATTTCAATTGGTATGCTGTTGTGAACAACAAGTGTGGGTATGTGTTGATTATCAATGTCTTCCAAGGGGTATTATTGTGCTTCATCATCAATAAATGCCCTTAACATTTGGAATTTTAAGTTTTTAGAAGTAGATGGTTGATTCAGGAAGTTATTGATTACATCATCTGCAGTTTGATCCTTGAATTCAAGTGCTTCAACTATTGTCAATGGTGAACAGATTTTTTGTTCCCAATATGTATGTGGTTGTTTGTGAATATTTTCAATGGGAATACTTGGTTTGGCAGGTGGGTATAAGACAATACTTTTTATGGCATCACCTTTAGTAATGGTCATGCTGCCTGCCCGACAGCCTATGTAAGCATCAGTTGTTGCTAACCAAGGTCATCCCAGTATCAAGGGGTGTCCACCTAACCTACTTTTTGGGTTAATGACTAAAAATTCTGTCGAATACTCCCATGAGTCCACAGAAACTAGGATGTCCTGTAATATTCCTTCTGGTTTGCTAACACATCTATCAAAAAGTTCCAACAATCTAGATGTGGGTTCTAACGTTGTTATGCCTAACTTCTCGCGGGTTTCTGTGGTTGAGAATTTGATGGTCACCCCTAAATCAACCAATGTGTTCGAAAAGGAGTGGCCAAATATTTGTATAGTAAGTATGGGGTTCCTTGGATCCTCATATTTTATTGGTGTTTCTTTACCCAGAAGTAAGTTTGACAGTGCTCCCACCACATGAATAGTTGGTACATTTTTTTCATTCCTCACCTATTTCTATCCGCACAACTCTTTAATTGTCTTGGCATAGATAGGAAAGTCTTGTATAGCCCGCAGAAGAGGAATTTTTATGCAAAGATTTTTTTAATTCCCCTAGGAGATCAAAATATGAAGAGACTATTGGTTTAGGCAATGCTAATCTTTCAGGAAATGTAGGGGAGGAAATAAAAAGTTTTTTAGTGTCTTTTTGGTCAACTGTGTCCCTCCCCTGCTTTACTTTAGTTTCAGTCATAGTTGATTGTTTAGGTGTTGTCGAAATTTCAGATTCAAGTTGTGGCAAGTTCGTATCTTCTCTAGGTGAAATAACACGTCTTGATATTAGCCTCAGTTCATTGCATTTCTTATGTTCAGTCTCAGGGTTTGGGTTTTCAACAATCTGGATTAGCTGAGCCGACCTGTTATTGGGATTAGGATTGGGTTGAGTTGGCTGTTGAGGACGCATGATAGGTTGAGAATTGTGTTAGGCTGGGTATGGAGCTCATAATGTAGGTTGATTCTGAGCCCCTATACCCATTGATAGATTGGTCATTCCTAGGGGTCGTTTCTAGTTTTGAGACCAATTTGTATTTAGTGAGGTGGAGGCAGGCCATTGGGACTGATATGGATTATTTTGCTAGTAAGGGAGAGAACAAGGAAAAATTGACCAATTTTTACCTGAAGAGAGTTGTGTTGGCCAAGGAGGCATGGAAAATGATTGGGGTGGCCAGGAAGAAAAAGGTGATTGGGTCTACCATGTTGTTGCAGGGTTCTCTTGGTTAAATTGTGGAGAAGAAAATAACTGAGGCAGGTCTTATGGCATACATGGTCGTGCTTTCCACTGTCGACGTTGGTTCTGTCAAACCAAGAGGTAACTCCTCAAAATCAGAATGTGTATTAGCTGAAGAATTCATATGGATTTATACATGGAGGTGAGGCTATTGGGATTCATATCCCAATGACTCTTGGCCTTCCTTATTTCCTAATATTAAATAATATACAATATTAAATGTGCACACCCATCCCATAGGATTAGGTGTCAACATTCCCCCCCTTAATCCGAAGGGATGTTGGTGAGTCCAAGCATCGATCTGAACTTTTAAAACTTTTCTCTTCCAAGTTATTTGGTGAAGATGTCAGCAGTTTGCTCATTTGTGGAACAATGATGTAGATGGATGGTTTTGGCCTGAACATTATGTCAAATTAGATGGTACTTTGTATTGATGTACTTTGTTCGATC